>CAJQZJ010024692.1:0-10401 GCA_907164525.1 Lophiomys imhausi | reverse complement strand
AGAACTAGACAAGGCAATAGCTGAGGCAGTAGCTCCCACAGCAGCAACAGTGATAGCAGTAACAATAGCTGCAGTGATGCCAAAATCTCTTTTAAACCTGAATAGCATCATGGTATTAGGAGCCTCTACAGGAACTGGTACATATCGAGGCATTGTAGTCACCACAGCCACAGGAAAGGCTGTGGCATTCCAGCATAGGGCAAAAAAACATGTGCCCGGAGTGCATACTAATTTTTCTTCACCCAAGGATGCACTCCCATTACTTACAATCCACAGAAAAGGAGGCCAGAGACATACTGGCAAAGCTAAAAAAGTCTTGTTGCGGTAAGAATGAAACAAAGAATTCCAAGTACCAGAGCCACTACCGCTAGAAAAATCCAATTTGGTAGCGGACCTTAGGGAAAAATTACCTCTTTGATAAATTCCTCCCCCAAGCATAATGACAGGTCCCAAGTCCATGCAACTTCCATTACTCCACACAAAAGCCACAAATCAAAAGGATTGGTGGCAGTATGCTGAGGATCCCTAATAGATATATCAAGCATTCCTGTACAAGACTTATTATTCACTATATTACTAATCATGGGGCTAAAGGAAAAATAATCTTGTTGAACCCAAACTGCTCTGTGCTCTGGACATCCAGTCCAGGGAAAAGGTCCTTCCTCTCCTGGGGATCCTCTACAAAAAGGTGCCCAGCGTGGCTGTCTGGGTGGGTCCCGGTCAGAGACTCGTGTGGGCCACCATCCTTCAAGGCGAGAACCATTGCCTGAAAACAAACCACCACTCCTACCCCCAAACCTCAGTTGTGGTAAAAAATCTGCTGACTGCTGAGACAATTTAATGCATTTTGTATCATCTGACCTATTGAAGCTCATTAAAAAGCACAAACTACCCTTCAAGCTGACATTTCTATTACCCTCTATAGGGCTTCTCTGATCATCAAAGGGAAGGTAGGGTAAGCCTAAGCTTCTATTACTGCTAAATAAGCGTGGAAACACAGTTGCATCATGTCTGACCGGCATCGGCTTTGGGAATATTGACAGGATCCCCCATCTCGGCTCGGTCATTCCTGACATACTCACTGCTACTAACACCAGGATCCTTAGGAAGGTCTTCATGACGAATCTTCCTCACAAGGCGTTCAGGCACCCACACTGGATCTTGTTGATCCTGAGGAAAAATACAAACAGACCCTCTCGCCCATGTTAGCACGGGGTCAGGCCCCCGCCAAGAGCCTGTCAGAATGTCCTTCCACTTCACCATACTTTTAGGTGAACCATGGGAATCCTGATGTCTGTCCGCTGCTGAGCTGCCTTGAGCATCCAATTTGAAAAAATTTAAAGTAAATAAGGCTAAAGATATTCTCTCCTTGGGGGTACAGCCTTGGCCTATTCCCCCTTTTTGTTTTTGCAAGCATTCTTTCAAGGTGCGATGAGCATGCTCCACAATTCCTTGTCCTTGAGGATTGTATGGTAATCCATGATTAAGCTGTAACTCCATCTGGTTGCAGAAGGAGACAAAGGACTGTGCCGTATAGGCTGGTCCATTGTCCATTTTCAGCTGCTGTGGTTTTCCCCATGCAGCCCAGGCTTCTAAGCAATGTCCTATGACATTGTGAGCCTTTTCTCCACTCATAGGTGTAGCATGTATGATACCTGAGCAGGTATCCACAGATACATGAATATATTTTAAGGTTCCAAATTCTGAAATGTGGGTAACGTCCATTTGCCAGATTTTGAGTGGCATCAACCCTCTAGGGTTCACTCCCACACTGGGGGGGATGATGATGAATCACACATTGAGGACAGTCAAAACCACTTGTCTAGCATCTGCTCTAGACAAATGGAATTTTTGCTGTAGAGTTTTTGCATTTACATGAAATAATTGGTGAAACTGTCTGGCTTGATCCAGGAATGAGCTCCAAAAAATGCATGTCATCCTGGTCCATTGATCAACTTTATCATTACCCTCACTTAATGGTGCAGGTAATCCTGTATGTGCTCTGATATGTTGAATATAAAAACACCTTTTTCTCTGCCAGATTAAAACTTGTAACTCTTGTAATAAGGCACATACAGTACTACTATTCTTAATAGGACCTGCTAATTCTAATACTTTCACTGCGTTGACCACATAGACTGAATCTGAAATCAAATTGAATGCAAATTGACATCTTTTAAACACCTCAATTACTATTTTCAACTCTACTATTTGGGGGGAGCCCGGTTGAAATTGACATAACACGGGCTCTTGTCTTTCTATCAAATAGGCTCCACAGCCTGTCTTTGAGCCATCAGTAAACACATTTGGTGACCCTTGAAGTGGTACTGCTGAAGTAACCTTAGGGAATATCACTGGGTGCTCCTTAAAAAATGATAGCAATGGATGTTTAGGATAATGGTTATCAATCACTCCTTCAAAGCTACATTGCAATATTGCCCAGTCATCTACAGTGCCACACAAAATCTTAATTTGATAACTGGAATAGGGCACTATTATACTGGCAGGAGCAACTCCAAAAGACTGCAAGCATTGTTGGATACCATTCAAGGCTAAAGCAGCAAGTGCAGTGGGATAATGTTCTATGGATTTTTTTCGGAGAAATCTTTGAATAGGTCCATAATAATGGTCCGTCCTGCCATAACAATCCTGTAGGTTGACCATAAGTGGCAAATATGCACAATGTAATGGGCTGTCCTTCCTGCCATCTCTTTAGGAAGGCATTCTGCAACCTTTCTTCCACTTTACATAAAGCTTTTCTTGCTTCTTCTGTAAATTGCCTAGGAGAATTAAATGCTGAATCACCTTTCAAAATATCATATAGGGGTCTTATTTCATAATTTGGCAGCTTCAAATAGCCTCTTACCCAATTGATATCTCCTAACAACCTTTGAAAATCATTTAGAGTCTTTAAATTATCTTTTCTTATCTCAGTCTTTTGAGGTATTATCTTTTCAGGTCCAACCTTCGCTCCTAAATAATCAACTACATTTTCCTTTTGAACCTTATCAGGACCAATAAACAACCTTTTCTTTTTTAATAATTGAACTAATTCTTCATAGGCCCGATCTAACATTTGTTCACTCTTAGCTGCTAGTAAGATATCATCCATATAATGAACACATCTCAGATCTGGAAAATTCTTTCTCAAGGGAGCAATGGCTTCCCCCACATACAGTTGGCACATAGTGGGGCTGTTTGCCATGCCCTGGGGTAATACAACCCATTCAAACCGCTGATCAGGTTCCTCATGATTACAGGATGTAACAGTAAATGCAAATCTCTCACTATCTTTGGCACACAAAGGGATGGAGAAAAAACAATCTCTTATATCTATAACTATAATGGGCCATGAGGCTGGCAAAGATGATAAAAGCGGCAAGCCGCATTGCACTGGGCCCATGATCTGCATTTGTTGATTTATGGCACGCAGATCATGCAACAATCTCCATTTTCCAGATTTCTTTTTAACGACAAAAATAGGTGTATTCCAGGGAGATACAGATGGTTTTATATGCTTTAAAGACATCTGTTCATCCACCAAATCTTTGGCTGCATTCAATTTTACAGAGGAATGTGGCCACTGAGGAAGCCATACTGGATCCTCCGTCTTCCAAGTTATGGGAATGCCCTCCTCAGTGGCCCCTAGGAAAAACCCAGGCCCTGTCTCTTTTGTCTTTGCTGTACAGTGATGGGACTCTTTCGTCCTTGCAAATATTTTCCTATTCCAAAGCCTGGAGCATATCCCATATCTTGCATCATACGTTGGGCTGAATCAGAATAGTCATTACTCAATTTAAATCCCATATCCTTTAAAAGGTCTCTTCCCCAAAGGGAGATAGGGAGCTCAAGTACATATGGCTGCATTTCTCCTGAGTGATTTTCTTGGTCCTGCCACTTTAATAACCTTGCACTCATATCTGGAGTCTTAGCATAACCCAGGCCTTGAAGTGTTTGAGAAGAGGCTTGTACGGGCCAACCTGAAGGCCAGTCTTTCTTTGCTATGATACTCCTATCAGCCCCAGTATCCAAAAGGCCCAAGATCTTTTTACCATCAACTTTTAACTCCAAGACAGGGCGTTGGTCCAAATCCAGGGAGAGAAAAGTCAAATCCGTGCCCGTGGACCCAAAACCATCTTTTCCTCTCTCTCTATCCTTTGCTGCATAGCGGTCATGTAAGCTCGGCAACATGATCAATTGAGCAATTCTATCTCCAGGAGAGATAGCCATTATACCACGGGGGGGAGGCTACCATGATCTTAACCACTCCTGTATAATCTGGATCTATAACTCCAGGATGGACAATAAGTCCTCTCAAGGCTGATGATGACCTCCCCAACAACAAACCAACTGTACCAGGTTCAAGGGGTCCTTTAAAATCTGTTTCAATTACCTGGAACCCCATTTGGGGTGTTAATACGAGTCTGGTGGTGGAACAGAGGTCCAATCCTGCTGAGCCTGCAGTGGCTCTCCGCGGTCTCTCGGATGGCGGAGGGTTGGCCATCTCTCTTGATTCTGTTCTTTGTCCTGATTCTCTACTGCCTCATATATTTGTGGGCCCTGAGGTCGTGGGCCCCGCTGTCCGTTTTTTGGACGAGCGCCACCATAACCTTGAGTTAAAGGCTGGCCATGGATGTCTATCACTGAATGGCATTCATTAGCCCAATGGTTCCCTTTTTTACATTTTGGGCATAACCCCGGCCGCCTGGGGCGTTGTACACTTCCTGTACTTTCTGTACTCCTTCCCCTGGGGCACTGTCTTTTAAAGTGTCCCATCTTGCCACACTTAAAACAAACTCCTGAACTTCCTCCACCTTTTCTGGCCAACTGTATTACTGCGGCAGCGAGACCAGCATTAGTTAATGGCCCTCCAAGTTCTCTACACACTTTCATCCAGGCTTCTAGGCCTTTATTCTTATAAGGGGTGATAGCGGCTCTACATTCTTTAGTACATTGCTCATAGACCAACTGTTTTATTAGTGGCAAAGCAGCATCCAGGTCACCAAAAATCTTCCCTGCTGCTTCCACCATTCGTGCCACAAAATCTGAAAAGGGCTCCATGGGGCCCTGTAGAATCTTAGTTAAGTTCCCACTCACCTCCCCTTTATTAGGAAGAGATCTCCAAGCCTTGATAGCTATCTTGTTTATTTGCTCATAAATCTGAATAGGATATCCTATCTGCTGGTTGGCAAATCTCCCCTGCCCAAGCAGCATATCTCTATCCCAGGTTGGATTTCCATCTCTCTGATTATTGGCTGCTTGCTCAGTGGCATACTCAATCAAGAAAGCTTTCCAGTCTAAGTATTGCCCTGGACTTAAGCAGGCGCGGACCAGGCCACTCCAATCACTCGGAGTCATACAATGTCTGCTTAATGCTTCCACTTGAGCCATTGTAAAAGAAGCGGTAGTACCATAGGTATGAACCGACTCTGCAAGAGATTTTACCACCTTAAAATCAAGCTGTTCCTAGTACCTGTTCCCTTGTGGGTCTTCGTATACCGGATAGGCAAACTGTAATTCTGTTCTTACTTGTGTCCACATCCCCGGGCAGAAAGATCTCCCTACTTTCAGTGACTGAACATGCTGATCTATCTGAGTGGCTTCTGGATATGGAGGAGGAGTCGAAGGCACCATGGCAACGGCTTTGTTTACACCAGCTGCCGCCAGCGTGGCTGAAGGTGCTGTAGCAACGACTCCACCCACTCCGACTACCGCTGACGTGTCAGGCGCTATAGCAACGGCTCTACCCACACTGACTGCCGCCGACATGTCCTTTTCTTTTACCCTTTTCTTTTCCTTTTTTCTAATAACAGTCCTCTCCAACTGTTCTAGTAGAGCGTGTAGCTCTCCTTCAGAATCCGTGCTCTCTGAGTCCTCAAAATCTCTAAAATCTCTAAAATCTGTAAGATCGGGATAGAGAGGAACTTTCTTTTTGCCTCCCTTTTCACTGTCTGCCTGCTCAAATCTTTTGCCTTTGTTACTTTCCTTTTCACTGTCTACTTGCTCAGATCTTTCCCCTTGCAGCAGTTCCAAGGCTGACTCTCCCTCTTTGATTGCATTACAACATCTCTGATCTTCTAAACAACTCCTCACCATTTTCCAAATCGGTCTTACTCCATGCTTCAGAGTCCCTTGCTCCCAAGCAAAATCCAAGTCCCTGCCTAATTTGTCCCAGCAGGATACCGTAAGATTCCCGGACACCGCAAACCATGGAGCCACGGAATCGTATTCATTCAGAAATCTCTCTAAGGTAGACTTCTTAATCTTCAAATTCCTAGCTAAAAGTAGCTCCTGAAGAGCCAGAAAAATTGGGTGTGACTCAGACAACCCCATGTTTAAAAATTTACTTTCGGTTTGCAGCTTCCCCACGAAACTGTACCTTTTGTTCGCTATCTCCGCGAAACTTTACAGTATGTTCACTATCTCCACGAAACTTTACCGTATGTTCGCTATTATCCACGAAACTTTACCTTGTGTTCACTATCTCCGTGAAACTTTATTGTCCTGATTTATCCCAGGAACTTACCAACGCGTTGCCCCTGACTGCAGGAGTTCTGAGTCTTTTCTGGGTTCCCCGTATGGGCCACCACTTGTCGCGTCCCTCTCGACCAGCAAGAACGACGCAACTCGCAAAAGCTCTTCTCAAGCAGTTTATTCAGGTCCCTTGAAAACAGTCTTCTGAATGCCTGGGCAGACCCAACCCACAGGCTAAATACTAAATGAACAGCCAATCAAGTAAAGCCACGTGGTGCTATCTTAGAGGCCCACGTATGCGGAAGCAAGCCAGATCAGCGGTCTTAGCCAAATATGGACTTGTTTACCACCGAGAGCGCTCATTGTCGGGCTGGTGGAAGGCGGAAACCAGCGCCATCTTTAAGGTGCGGCACGTCGCAGCTCTCTACATATATGGTGGTCACACTTAGCTCTGCATATTTGAAAGACAAGCATCTATTGGGCTGACCTATATCCCCAGTAAAAGAAACAGTTATTAAACTAAAGATTCATCATATTCTTAAGACAGATGTGAATACAATATGAATTTAAGAAAAGGGTGCAAAATATCTATTTTTTTACTTTTTGTTGATTTTTGTAAGTTTCACATCATGCACACCAATCTCACTTACCTCTCTGTCCTTTCATATTGATTGTTTGCTCTTGCATCTCCTCCCAAAAGTATAAAACACACACACACACACACACACACACACACACACACACACACACACACACCAAAAACCAAAGCACAAAAATCATCACATCATTGAAGTTGTAATATATCACAGTAAGTTGCACAGTATATTCCTCTGCCCAAACATCTTTACTTCCAAATGTTCATTGCAACATGTCATTGGCGTGGTTCAAGGTCTCTGGCTTCTGTGACACCATCAATATGGGATTCTCACTAGGACTTCTCCAGTTATCCTTCTGTTGCCCTGTGTCAAGGAGATTGCAGTTTTGGATCAGCAAGACTGTCCTTTTCACAAATCACAAGAGTTCATAGATGATACAGATTTTAGAGTGGACTTACTCAGAACCTTGGATCTGGGCCTGGGTGGTAGCTGAACTAGTAAGTCTGCTGGCTTTCTCTTATCAGCACCAAATATGGTAAGATCTCGAGCAATGATCTGACTAGACCACAATGTGGCCATTGACAGGAGGTATAATCAGCTCTCCTAATCACATGCTCTTGGAACAGGTTCACCCACAGCCAGGCCTCCAGATCTAGTTCCTCTATGTTGTTCAGAGTTACAGGGCTCACTTTATCAAGTGTTGAAGCATACAAGGGCTGGACCTTTGTGCCAGGCTCTCACACCCTTGGGACTGGCTTACCCTTGCATTTGCCACCAGGGCCATTTCTACTATGTTGCTCAAGGGAGGTGCAAGGCCAGCTCTGCTGCTCTCATGATCTTTGGGCCAGCTCTCATGACTGCCATAGGTGACACGGGAGGAAGGGGGAAGGGTATCATACCAGCACCAACACCACCTGACAACAGACAAGATGTGGGGCCAGCTCTCCTGCTCTTTTGCTATAGGGGCTAAGTCACCTTTACCTCTACCACCAGGGTCAGCTCTGCTATGCTGTCCAGGCAAGGTGTAGGGCCTGCTCTCCTGAGTGTTGCAGCAGGTGATGGGCAGGGATGGCTGTCTTACACTATGACTTTGTGGACAGCTTTCTGTATAGCCAACAGACCAGAATCAGCTCTCCCTGCATAGTGGTAGGTGGAGCTCTGTGTGTATATGGCCTCCCACTGATGGGGAAGTTGGAGGGCAGGTCCCTGCCCAAACCAGGTAACATGGCAGAATGCAGATGTCTGTTTGTCTTCCTTATCTCTTGTTATACTGCCAGGATTTTATTTGATTATTTTTTATGTGTCCTAGACATATAACTGCTTTGGCCACCAAGTTAGGCATCAAGCCAGGATGAACAAAAGACTGTCATCTGCTCTGCCACTGACTGATACAAAAACACCACCACCAAGATATCATTTTGCCCATTGCCAGGGCGGACAAAATATGTGTGTTTGTTTTTAAAATAATGTAATGCAAATGAAAACATTTATTAATATTTGTTTGTTTGTCTTAAGGCAGTATCTCCTGTTGTCCATTCTGGCCTTAGATGCACTATGTATACAAGAATAACCTAGAACTTCTAATTTTCCTGACACTACTCCTCAAATGCTGAGATTGAGCCAAAGACTTTGTGCACTATACTAATTTAGCTACATTCTTAGATCTGTAAATATAAATTACTAATGACTATATTTTTGTTTTGATATTTATGAGTACATGTAGTAGATTTTAGAGAGATTATCATCTTTTACCTGATATTGAGACCTACATTCTCTGGAGAATAGAATGTGTTTGGTCATTTTTAAAATGTATATATGATGGTTTTCATTTTATTTTAACTGAGTCATTCTCTTTCTCTGTCTCTCTTCTTCTTTTCCTCTCTCCCTCTCCCCCTCTCTCTCTTCCCTCATTTTCTCTGATACATACATATACTTTTTCCTGCTCTTCTTTGAAAGAAAATTGTTTCACATGTAATTTTTAAATACAGAATTCTAAGGGTAATATTTAATTAAGGCATTTCAAATTTTGTTTATTTTTTAATTCTTAGTTTATTGAGAAAGGGGAGGAGGATTATCAGTTAAGAGTGTATAATGCTTTTCCAGAAGAAGTGTGTTTAATTCAAAGCATCAGTGTGAAGTGCTCACAACTGCCTGAAACAGCAGGACCATATTTCTCTGACACTGTTGCCCACTGTGGGCACCTTAGCTCATGTGCACTGCACCCCCAACATAAACATAATAAAAAATAAGTCTAAAATATTGTAATTACTTTAAACATTTTTATTATATAGTTTCATGCAATGATACAATAAGCTTTAGTCATTTCCCCCAACTAACCTCTTATTTTCTGTCCTTGTCTTTGGAACACTCATCTTAAACCATTCTCTCATATCATCCTTTTGTGTGTAGTCACTGAATTTAATTATTGTTTTCTTGCATGCATATGAGCATGTCAACACACTAACCACAGTTTCAAAGAAAAAAACAGCTAATTCATTATTTGCTAATGTGTTCTATATATGATGATTAATTACTTCAGTCATTAAATGAAAATAAATACAATGTGTGCATTTTCTTGATTACTTTAGATGAATAAAATATAGATTTTGGAAGTAGTCCAGTTATTTAGTTTCCTGTATCAAATAACATCTTGAGAGTATACATGGATAAGCATTATAAAGCAATATGACTTACTGTTTCACTGCTATCAGGCTTTTTAATACCAGAACCTAGGCAGAAACAAGTTAATTACTGGAAAGTCCATGAATGAACCATTGCTAAAATATGTTTCAAGTTGAAGAAGACCATGGACCAAAAGTTAGTAAATATGCATTCCTTTAGTCATTGTAAAGCACCATTCATGATTGCAATGTGGGAAGAGTAATAGGGACGTGTGTGAGATCAGAGGAGTTATTATTACAATAATTAGAGTACATTCTATTTTTACATAAAATTGTGAATAAAACAAACTCAAAAATGGTTACAAAAGTGTATCATATTATATAGGACATTTACCTTCAACTAATCATGAGGACAAGCTTGTTTTGTTTTGTTTTTAAGTGTCAGCAACATCACAGAAGGCTCTATATGCTGATGCCCTGGTGATCCTGGGGTACCACTGGACTTTCTCAGATTTCTTGCACTAACAATATTCACTCTGAACTAAAATTAGTAATGCATGTCATATAGAGCCATCATTAAAGTAATGGGAAGATAGGAGTATGTGTTACAATGAGCACTTCATTATCTTCTACATCATGGACAGTCAGTAATTCTTAAATCTATAATGGAAATGAATATTCTGTTTCCAATTAAAAACTAAAGGTTTTTT
>CAJQZJ010024690.1:10474-25357 GCA_907164525.1 Lophiomys imhausi | reverse complement strand
TGTATTTTGTCAAAAGCTTTTTCAGCATCCAATGAGATGATCATGTTTGTATTGTATTTATAGTTATAAGAAAAAGAACCATTTTTTGGACTCAAAGGGAGAGCTGTTGGGGGGAAAAAGAAATACCTTAAACTAAAGAAAAAGAAGGGAAGAGGATGGGGGGTTGAGGGGGAGGAGGGTGGAAGGGTGGGACTGGAGGGGGGAGTAGGGAGGGGATTGTGATTGAGATGTAACTTGAAGAAATAAAAAATAAATTATTAGAAAAAAAGAATGAAACAAAGTGAAAATGTTAGGAGGAGCCATGGAAAGTGATCACCCAGAACACAGTAATATTTTCATTGTTCAGCTCCTGGTAGTTTTAGATTTATGTGGAAATTCATGGTTTTTGTCATTATTGTTTCTTTTCCAGATTTTCATTTGTTCCTACCCTCTTTAGAAAGAACTCTGGCCGTTACGAAGTGCCTTATGGGGGAGGGAGGTGATTGTCAGCAGTGTGGTGTATCTTTTTAAATATGCATTTATAAAGATTATTTATTTAAAAAAAAACTAACAACTTGATGAAAATTACCGATAGCTGCCTTCAAGGAGCTTACTATCTAAATAATAGGAAAGAATGCAAAATGTTATTATGACACAGGGTGGTAAGAATGGTGCAGACACACTAAGCGTGGGGCCACTGTTGCATCCTTTAGAGAAGAAGAAAAATAGCAGAGGGAGGTAAATTGAACTGACCTGTTCCCAGTCAAATAGACAGGAATTTCCACCTGGCAAAGGGTAGGTGGGTGCAGGTGTTTCAGGTAAAGAGAAATCACATGAAAAACTCAAGATGAGAACAAGGGTGTCAAGTTTCCTCTTCAATTTCCAGGTCCTGTGACCTTTGAGTGAAAAGTTCTACATTGAGAACTGACTTTCTAATATGGTGAATATAAAACAAACTCTTTATGAGCTATGGAAGTCTAACCCCTTTTCAACCCTGCAGTTTCTGCAGGGGTGGAGGTGGAATCCAGGGGTTCATGCACTCTAGGCAAGCTCTAGACAAGCATGCTGCCCCTGATCTGTACCTTCCAACCAGTAGACATGTCTTCACTTCATTTTACAAATGTTTTGTACATGTGGCCAGTCTCAGAGGAGGGTTGTCATTGATAGCATAATTAATTACATGTAAGTGATGTGGACTAAAGTGTAGCATGATTAAAACAGCACGAGGAAGAATAGTAGAGGCAGCGAGCAATAGAACACCTTAGCTTTCCCTGTCCTGAAAATAATCTGTAGTCAGTTTGGATAGCAGAGCTGGAACCCTGTCAATGACTTTATTTCCTAAAAGAAAATGGGTAATTAGGTATCCATTGCTTTTATTAGAATAGACACCACTGGGGATTTCTGCATTTATTTTTATAGACGTTTCACCTGATTCTCAGCTTGTGGCACCTGGTGCTGCTGCATTTGAGATTAAATGACAAGGAAATAAATAGGAACAAGGACTAACCACTCCTAGAAATAATAGCATACACTTTAGTGCCAATGACTGATCGGGAGGTCTGATAACCCAGGGCATGCAGGCGTAATATCTACATCTTACTTATACCAAGTTCCCTCTGAGTGTGGAAGAGGGAGACAGAAATATATGTATTTTAAATGTATGTGTATCATTTTTATTATGAAATATCCAAACATATAGAAGAATAGAGGTTATTATCAATAATGGCCAAGCTTATTTTATCTATAATTCTGCTCATTAGCCCTTCTGTCTTAGTTAGGGTTTCCATTGCTGTGAAGGCACACCATGACCCAGGCAACTCTTATAAAAGAAAACATTTAATTGGGGCTGGCTTACATTTTCAGAGGTTAAGTCCATTATTATCATAAAGGGAAGCATGCCAGCATCCAGGCAGACACAGTGCTGTAGAAGGAGCTGAGAGTTCTCCATCTTGATCCGAAGGCAGCAGAAGGAGGACACTGGATATGTTTCACACTAGGCGGAGCTTGAGCATAGGAGACCTTAAAGCCCCACCTCCACAGTGACACATTTCCTCTATTAAGGCCATGCCTCCTAATAGTGCCAACTCTCTATGGGCCAAGCATTCAAATACATGAATCTATGGGGGTTACATCTATTCAAACCACCATACCTTCTTCAAATTGTTTTTGCAGCAAATCTCAGACATCAGATCATTTTTTCTGGAAGCTTAATCCTTTTTTTTTTTTCCAACATGGGCTCTCTTTAATAGCACTGGCTGTCTTTAAACTCACTATATAGTCAATGCTGGCCTTAAACTCACAGAAATCGGCTTGTTCTGCCTCCCAAGTGCTGGGATTAAAGGCATATAAATTTCAGCTCTCTAAATTTAAGCTTATATAGCTTGAGCCAGCAATATGGTTCTATGGGTAAAAGCACTTGGTTCCAGACCCAAAAGTCTGCATTCAGTCCCCAGAACCCACATTATAAATAAAAAAAAAATGAACTTCTGAAATAAGTTGTCCTTTGACCCTCACATGCACCCTCACTGTGGCATATGCACACACACACACACACACACACACACACACACACACACACACATACACACTACACTTGCACTCATACATACACTTATACATACAAAAAACTGAATAAATGTAATATTATGTATCTTTAAAGTATAAGTAAATCCACAGTACTATCTGATGATATTTTTTAAGTATTAGGAATTAACCTTTTTGTGACCCTAGTTCTAATTTAGGTTACATAGTTACTAAATAATTGCCAGGAACATGTATCTTTCATCATGAAAAAAGCAAAGTTTTATTAGTTGAACATATATTTTTCATGGGAAAGTATTTGTAGGTAGTAACGGACCAGTCTAAATCCATGTTAAGATTAAAAGCCATCTTGTTACAAAGTAAAAATAAGTTCACTACTGTTTTCTGTAAAACTTCGGTTTGATCATGTGTTGATCCGTTTCTAGAATTTGGCACGTTCCATATCCTATACCCTGACCTGCACCCTGATAAGATAAAATGTTCTGCCAAATAATTTTTAAATGTTAAGCCAAGTTCTTACATAACCAAAATTCCTCTGAAACTCCCCCAACCCTTGAAAATTCCCCAGTCTTGAAAATTTGAGAGCTATATAAACCCCACCTTTTCCTGTGTTCAAGGCTATTTTCTCAAAACCTTCTCTAGGGAAGCAGCCCTGTCTGACAGAAAATAAAGGTTGCCTAATTTGACCAAAGAATTTGGGTAATGGTCTTTGCTCTCATCCCATGGGATAAACAGCTGGCTATAGGAAGTATATATAAAATATATATGTAGGTAGGTAGGTGTGTACATACATACTGTCATTAGCTCTTTGTTGAAAATATATTGTAAGTGGGAAATAGAAACATAGGTCTTCCCAACATGTCTTAGGATATATTATCAGAGCTGTGAGGATTACTCACAGATTAGAAATCCAGAATTGTATCCCTAAAGTGCAGAAGAATTGACAAGACCAATGTGAAAGTGGCTTTATGATGTCTCTTTGAAGAGGGAACATTAAAGACCTTGTCTTGGCCCTATCAAAAAGTCTCATTCTGACTCTAATACAATGTTTGCATAGCTATTCCCTTAACAAACCAAAGTAAATTGAACTGAAGAGCAAGAGACTGTTCCCCACAAGCTAGGAAAGATATCAGCTGAAGTGCTACAGACACCATTCCCATCAGCTACAAATGTTCCCCATAGTTATTTTTTATTAAAGTGAAAATAGTTGTTTGGGAGAACCTAAGAGGCTTCTGTCTTCTGTATCCTACAATCTCATACAACTAGTAAAAAATTAAGACACATTAGCTTAAAATAAAATTATCCCCCCAAAAGTTAAAAACTACACATTACATTATCCTATGTATAATGAATTAACCTTTATTAGGTAATTTAACTCAATACTATGAATATTAATTTTAAGATACGCTCATTTCCACCTTGTGAGGTAATATTTGAAACATGTGAAAGTTTTTGAGTGTAAACAACAGTTCTATCTGTCCTGCTTAGTGGGTGCTAGGGAGTCATGATAAAAAGTCTATCATTCTATGTCTGCTTTATATAAACTCTGCATTGTATCTACAGATTGTTCAGTAGGTCTAGAGATGAAACCATTATAATGATTAAATTGTTCTAAAGTTCACAAACCTACACAAATGAGTAATTTAACCAACTATAAGAGGTGCTTTTGAGCCAACTCTTAAAGTCCAGTGGAAGCCATCACCGCAGCAGGGAGCTAGATGGATCCCAATGTGAGAAGAGTCAGTGACTTGGCAAGAGAGTAAGGAAAAGATAGAGCAGAAGCAGGAATATGCTCCATGAGTCTCTCAGAGAGATATCTCTTCTTCATCTGTTTCACTGTGGAAAAGTCATGAACATGTTTCATATCAAGAAACTATATGGGGGTGAGGGTTGGAGAGATCGTTCAGTGATTAGGAGAGATCACAGCTCTTGTGTAGGACTGGACTCAGTATCCAACATCCATATCAGGTGACTCACAACCACCTGTAACTCAAGTAACCAGGAGATCTGAAGCCCTCTGGTCTCTGTGGGCACCTGCACACACATGATGCACATAAACACATACAGCCTCATACACATAAATAAAAATAATATGTAAATGTTTTTTAAAAACTGTATGGACTTTCCCCCCTCTTTCCTTCTCTGTGATGAGCTATACATAAAAATGCCAAAAAGAAATGAAAATTTGGAAGATCTAACTAAAAAGGTATTGCAATTTGTGGGAATCAATTTTAGATGAATAATCAAAAGAACTGAGCTCAGACCAGATACCAACTCTTCCCCATCTCAGTCAATTTTTCCTTGTTCAAAGAATTGTAGTCAGTTGTCTGTGACTCATTGGAAACATAGCTCTTTGACCTGCCCTTCTAGTTGCATCAAGGCTCCTACTGGGCTTTTCATCTGCCTTTTCATCCACAGAGCCATACTAAGGTGAAGTGTGTTATACCTATCTGAATCCTCCCTGCAAAGAGTCAAGTGAGCTCATTAAGGGCACCATCTGCTTGGGACTTCACTTACTCATTCATCAATATTTACTCAATTGAGCATCTACTATGTGCCAGGAACTCGGTTAGGTGCCGAGAGTACAGCAGTAAACAAGATAGACACAGTCTGCTTTAGTGTGGTTTATAGTTTTACAGGGGAGGCAGTTATAATTATTATATCTGCTACAAAGGAAATTGCAAGCAACAACCAGAGAGTCAGTTACAATTATGAGGGCTACAAAGGAAAACAATATAATGAAGTCTAAGGACCAGAGATTTGGAAGGGATACTTCTAACTCATTAGTGACCATGAAATCAATTTGGTGAGGCAAGACTGTGCACTTTTATTTAATAGGATCAATTAGATACAAAGGGAAATCTCAGAGAATATTACATGTAACAGAAGGCTTCAAGAGTTTACACATAGAAGGATGCTGAAGTGGCATAAACATTCTTGATGGTTTGGAAGAAAAGCTTTATGGCTATTGGCTGAGACACATTACATAGAGTACAATAAATAGGCACACCTATCAATGCTTCCTTCAATCACAGCTGCCTCCATAGTACTTACCACAGCCATGCCTATTCCAAGTTCATGAACATGTCTGAGGGGTCAGGAGTTAGCCTCAGGCTAAGTCCACTCAGTATATTACCACACACTTAAATTAATATATAAAGATTTTAGAATTGGAGCACTGAAAGTCTGAGCCTGCCAGCTATAGATACTGGAATTTGATCTAAGTAATTATGTAAAGGTAATGTTCAGTGACTACATAGATCCTGGTGAAAGATGAATAAACATGGTGCTAACAGGGAAGAAAACATCCAAAGAAAAAAAGGCCTGATCAGCTAAAATAGTCCACTTTCTACTGCTGATAACAAATAACAGACTAGGTAAGTGTTGTGTACCAATTTCTTCCAAATTGAAACATCCCATCCTGGAGTGGAGAAGCTCCTTAAGATTGAAAAAGTTGCAGATGGAGGCTTCTCACGACTTAGAAAGTAAACCACTCATGAGACTCAGGAAGTCCCTAACATTTACAGGATTCACAAGGTCCATCCTTCACCAAGGGTATAAAAACAATAAGAATGCTGAAAAGAAAAGGCACTCTAATGAGTCAAGCTTCTTGAAAGTTGTGCAAAAAGTTCCAGCATTCTAGCTTTCATTTGTTGTTACCCATGCTGCAGTGAGCTTTTGTTATTGTAGCTGCCTTTGAATCATTCTTGTTCCTGTTAGTAATCCCTCACTCAAACTTCTACAAATAACCCTAATAAACTCAGTGGTTCACCAACTTGGACTTTGGTGGTATTGTTACTTTGCTTTGTTTTGGGTTCCTGTCCTAGACTGAGCAGACATTTACTCCTCTGTCCTTATGAATAGTGTCATACAACAGTAAATCAGAAAGAAAAGAAGATTGTGCACTAGGGAAATGAGTCAGTGGGTAAAGCATTTGTTACACAAATATGGGAACCTGAGTTCAGATTCCCAGAATCCATGAAAAGCCAGACATGGTAGTGCACATTTGTCATGTCAGCACTCATACAGTGAGTTGGGAGACAAGAGAATCCCCAAAAGCTCAAGGGCCAGCTATCCTGTCATATTCAGTGGGGAAGACTAGAGAACCTATTTCAAACAAATTGGAAGGTGAGGACCAACACTCAAGGTTGTCTTCTGATATCCACATGCACACTATGGCACACAAATGCCCACCCACCCCTAAATACAAGCACAAATACACATGCACTCATACATACATATCATACACACAAGAAAAGATTTAATTTTTTTTTCAATTCAAATTTTTAGAAAAAGTTTACTTAGGCTCATTGTTCTGGTCTAATGTTGTGGGCCACATCAGGTATAGTCTTTCTGGAGTAATCTAAAATGGTGTGGAGCATGTTTACATATGTGGTCACATGTGTGCATGAACACACAAGAATGTTGGTCTCTGTCCCTCTTCTTATAAAGCCACCAGTGTTCAGTCACAGGATCTCCTTCAAGAGTTTGTCTCATCCTACTTACATGCCAAAGGCCTGTTTCTAAACAGCACAACCTACGAGTCCTCACAGTGGGAATTACCCTTTAACTCTTGTTTCCAGAGGAAACAGACTGTCCAAATCACCACAAAACCTCAGATTATGACTTCAGGGACAAAAGTCTAACTTTATTTCATGTGTTCTTCTCAGGATCTGTAATGGCCTTGTCTTTTACTTGAGCTAATTAGACAAGGTCATTTTCTTTTTTTTTTTTTTTTTGGTTTTTCGAGACAGGGTTTCTCTGTGTATCCTTGGCTGTCCTGGACTCACTTTGTAGACCAGGCTGGCCTCGAACTCACAAAGATCCGCCTGCCTCTGCCTCCCAAGTGCTGGGATTAAAGGCGTGCGCCACCACCGCCCGGCTCAAGGTCATTTTCTTATACCTAAGCTTCTTCCTTTGAAACTGTATAAAGTTTGTCACCTTGCTTCTTATTAATGTCAATGGCAATCTATCAAAAAAAACTAATAATAAAGAAAAATAGCATTTACTTTAAAAGATAGAAAAAAAAAACTAGTCCTTTAGCCTAGAAAGCTACGTAAACAAGTCCACGATCATTACAGCCTAACATCTAGATTGGGAATTTTCAGGATTTCAGAATATAACTTCCACAACAAATGATTCTCTACATGGGTTTCATGGTGTTTACAGCAGTACAGTGATCCATTTTTAGACACAGAGCAGAGAAACTGGCACCCTTCCAGGTCATTCTTATGTTAACAACACATCAACAATAATCTGCAATGAACTAAGCTGAGTTTCAATGTTCACCAGAAACAGTTTGTCTGCCACCTTTATTGTGAATGGCACAATTGTCCGAGTGTGGAGATGCTACTGATAGGTGATACCCTGTGCTCATTCACACTGAGCTTTGTTTGCTGCTTTAACAGGATTGCCACTGACATCCAGTGAAGATACAGAAACAGCCATGCACCTTCTTAGTTATTCAGATACATAGTGAGTTTCAGCAAAACACAGAGGAATCTGAGACTCTGCATCCTCAAAGGGTGCCTTTGGAGTGAAGGTTTTCCTTTACTGGAATGAAATGGTGTCCACTGTGGGAGAAAAACTAAATGTGTCTACATTGCAGCTAGGCTTCCACTGGATTTATTTATCCTGTGCTTATGAAATGCAAATCAAAGACATCAAAATCACCTAATGTGTTCTCTTAAAGGTATGGAATGCTTTCCAACTGAGAAAAGATAGATTTTTCAAGTTCACTACTGATGATTACATATTGCTAACCTTTGCAAAAAAATGTACTTTAGAAAAATTAAAGAAAAAAGAAAATCAATCTCGACAAGCATTTATGTTTTAATGATCCAGGTAGGTTGCATTATAGAGTCAATCTGTACAAGCCTCAATTGCTAAGATGGCCAAGACTGGATGTCACCCTCAGTGAGTCAGTTCTTGGCTCATTCTCCTCCTGCATCTCAACCCCAATGCTGATATCAAAAAATAATTAAACTTAGCCCTGACCAAGGCTATGAAGCAATATCCCAATGTATAAATAACAACTGCTTATTGGTACAGCAAAAAAAGGTGGAAACTGTTGCTCATCATTTAAGTGCCAAGAAAAAACTGCACAATATGTAAAATTGCCTATTATTTCAACACCCTTCTGTTTTTTTCTAAGACATAATAAATATAACCATTGTCTAGGAGATATCATTTTCAATTTTGTAGAGAAAATGGAGACTCAAAACTTTCATCAGGTTATAATATCTTTCAATATATTTGGAAAAGACATTTTATGCTTTAAAATCTCATTAAGTTAAAGATTTTACAGTTTTAAGGAGAAAGTATATAAATATCTTAGATGTCAAAGAAAAGTTCAGTTTTCATCCTGATTACAGTCATGATCATCTCCACTTGCATTAGTGTACATTTAATTGTACAAAATGATGGGCTTTATTATGACATTGTCATTCATCCATATAATGTGTTTTGACAAAATTCATCACCCATTATCCTCTCATCACCATTCACCCTTCTTGCTGACTATTTTCCCAAATATTCCCCACTTTTCTTTAACATCAAGCATAAAATTATTTTTTTAATCTAGATTCTGACTCTGAGCAAAACGTAGTATTTGTCTTTATGAGTCTGGCTTATTTAGCTCAACATGATGAGCTATTACATCTATTTCTCTACAAGTGACATAATTCTGTTATTCTTTATATCTAGGTAAAACTCTATTGTGGGGTTGGTGTGTGTGTGTGTGTGTGTGTGTGTGTGTGTGTGTGTGTGTGTTTATAAATAAATCAATAGATGTCTTCAAAACCCTCAGAGGTGTACAGAAAAATGACATTTAAGGATGTTTTTATTATTTTAAAAAATCTTTGACTTGAGACAGTCAGTTCCTGACAGTTTCCATTTGACTTGGAAGGAGACAATGAACACCAAAAATCTCCACCAGGAGATAATTCCTACTGGGCAGAAATGCCCCTACTCTATCAACAGACTACATACAGTCCAAAGATGAACCAGAGCTTAAATGCAGATAAGTTCAATGGCCTGATTCTGCAGAGACAGAAGGCCAAATTCTTCTTATTTCCTCTGTGCAATTAAGTCTGTGAGATATGCTTGGCCAGAAGGCTGAAAATGATGCTCCAACAATATTGAGAGATATTTGGGTCTGTCCAGGCAGCAATCTGTCAGTTTTCTTTTTTTGGAAGCTGCTGCCTGCACTTCCTACTCACTCAAATAATAACTTTATTATCCCTTAAGTCTCTGATGCTGTTGAAGATATAATAGATATAAATTTTCAATTAAGCCTAGTTGTTTAGTATCTAGGAGATGTTTTTAAATTGATAATTACAAGATATGATAGAAAATGATTTAGGTTTAAAATTTTAGACTCACCAAGATAAGACAGATGATTTTTTTCTCAAGGTTGCCTGATACAAATAGGCTAAACATTAGGTATGTAACTTTTATATATGGTTTTCCTGATTGTTTCATATTTGTTCTTACTGTATAAAGTTTTTAAAAAATAGCCTTTTTTGAAGATTGATGCTGTAATGTATGGAGAGATAATGGGAACTGTCCAGGCAGCCACTGGTATGTCATTTCTTTGTTTTGGAAGCTGCAGGCCCTGCACTTCCTATATAATCAGATATATTTATCCCTCTCAGGTCTCTGAGGTGGTTGAAGAATAGATAGCTAGAGTCTCATAGTTAAATTTTGAGTTGTTTAGGAATCAAGAGGGTGTTCTGGATCTAAGAAGATATTTTTAAAATTATGAGGCAAGTTAGTATGAAAGCTGAGTTAGATATAGAACTTTAAACTCATGGAGATGGTTAGATAGTAGAATGTTAAAGTCAGGTGCCAAATACATATGGACTGGACATTGGGAATGTATGCTAAGCCATATAACTCTTATAATTGTGGCCTATTTATTTCTGTTGTTTTGTATTGTATTTATAGTTATAAGAAAAAGAACCATTTTTTGGACTGAAAGGGAGAGCTGTTGGGGGAAAAAGAAATACCTTAAACAAAAAAAAAAGAAGGGAAGAGGATGGGGGGTTGAGGGGAGGAGGGTGGAAGGGTGGGACTGGAGGGGGGAGTAGGGAGGGGATTGTGATTGAGATATAACTTGAAGAAATAAAAAATAAATTATTATAAAAAATAGCCTTTTTATTAGACAAAAAAAGGGAATTGATACAGTGATCTGTTATGTATCTAAATGTTAACTAATCTTCTCCCAGAGGGCTGCTTACTGTGCCAGGCCATAAGTACCACTGTCTCTGATTGGTTTAATAAATTCTGAGGCCTGTGATTGGGCAGGGAGAGAGGTAGGCAGGGCAAAGGTTGGCAGGCTCTGGAGGAGCAGAGAGAATCATGAGAAGAAGAAACACCATGGAAGAAAGTAAGAGACACACCTTGGTAAATAGAAGAATCAGATCTCCATGTGGCCTGGAACATTGACATAGCTTGAAGAATAACAGCCCAAGGGGATGTATGTATATATCAGGGTCATATTTGGGGAACAGAATTACAAGCTAGCCTAATTGGGCCAAGACTGTACATTCCAGGCTAAGGCCTGTTAAAATCCATCAGGTCTCTGTGTGTGTTTATTTATAATGACAGGTTAAGGATTAACGTTGCTGACCAATTAATGATAAGTATTGGTATTAATTTAAATAATTATTTCTACAGGAACCAATCTAGGTGCCAATGACAAAGAAAAACAATATGCCTATGCATGTAATGGAATATTATTCAATCACAGTAAAGGAAATTCCATTGTTTCTGACAGAACAGGTGAACCTAGGAGACATGAGGTTAAGTAAACCAGGCACAGAAATACAATTACCATATGATCTAATGCACATGTAAAACTGTAAATCATAGAAACAGCAAAGTGATGATTACCAGAGAGTAGGAGATAGGAGGTGGATATCATGCATATTTTAGTCAAAGGATACTAAATTTAGGTTAGATAGAAGTAATAAATTCAGAACTATTTTACTACATGGTAACTCTAGATAATAATAATGTATACTTGAAAACTTATGAGAGTAATTTAAATATTCTCATCACCAAAACAGTGGCAGCTATGAGAAAATCCTTCCATGAAACACGAGGTAGAGCACAAATAAGAACAAATTTACTTGTGGATTCAGAATTGGTAAAAGTAAATTAAAACTTTAAAATCAGGAACTGAGTGTTTTCCCCCTAAGAAAGAGGAGACGCATCCACACTGCCCTTGCCATGTTCAGGAGGTCAGGCAGAGCTTCTCTCAAACACTTGTTATTTAGGTCACTTCTCCCAGTTTTACCACAGCCTAACAACACTGGTGTTTAATCACTTCCTTCATATTTCCTTAAATTGAATTCAGTTGTTTTCTGTGCTGTCCTGTCCTTCAGATCACACACGTGAAGCATTGGATTTTGATCTGTCTTTTACTAATACCTGCTTAAATATGCAACTTCATTCATTTGTCCTGCCTCAGCTTCAGTCAGCACATATTCTTCTGGTGATATGCTCACATACTTCACATGGTCAGTCATGTTGACATGGTGTCTTAGATTAAGGATGGCACATGCACAAAATGTTCTTTTGCTCCCAGAAGGAAATATTTTCAGCATTTAGTCCTCCTCTAAAGAGCCATATCCCCTAAATGTACTGTTCAAAAACAAAAAAACCCCACAAGTACCAATTCCAGGTTAATACTATGCCCTGAGTGTCAAAGACTCATTTTTTTCTTCCAGGAACCTATAATAGGATGCCATGTGAAAACATTCTCTGAAAAAGAAATTCCCACCATTGAATACATCATCAGAATATATATATGCATATAATAAAGAGTAAAAGGAAGTACACCAAATATCAAAATGTTAACTGTAATTAACTCTCCATATTAGAATTACAAGTGAATTAAATATCTTACAATTTTATATATTTTACAAACCTTCATTGAAGGACTTTTGTAATATCTAATAAAATCTCTTCATCCTGATCTTAGGTCCCTATTTGCTTAAGTAATTTTTATAAACACTCTATCAACAAAAAAGGAAAGGGGAACAGCTTTTTGAACATGTAGCCACCTGTTTCTTGTCACAATCTCACCCCACGACTCCACGCTTTCACACACCCTTCTGACCCAAGTTCATCTTTCTCCATTGCCACATGTGACACCCGTGGCTATGAGATATTCCTCAATGTTTTAACTAAAACAGTTTCTTCTGAAAATTTGTGGCACTTTATTTGACATTTGCTTTGGCAATCACTGTCTGGCATTGCGAACATGAAAAGACAGAACCACATCAGTTCAAGCCCCCCTGATGAACATCAAAATGGAACTCCAGACTCCATACAAGATACCTCTGCCCCTATTCCCCTTTCATGGAATAAGCTGAGTCCTTTTCTATCCAGTGATTAAATATCTTTGCTAGTTAAATGGTAACCTTCATCAACTGAGAGTCTGACATTTCTTCCTTCCCAGCAATTTAACCAAATGTCTGCTGATTACACCTAATGAAAGAGGCAGACATGCAATGGTGACGGGTTTTTTTGTTTGTTTGTTTGTTTTCTTTCTTGTTTTCATGACTCCTGTTCTGTCCTCCAACTCCAACCCACTACCACCCCACCCCACTCCCGCAAAAGAGAAAGTAGTGTCAAAAGTTGTTAGCAAAAACCATCTCCATCCCGAACAGCAAGAACTACCTTTAAATATGACTCAGCACCGACTTTTTCTAGAGTTTCCTAGGAAGGTACTTACTTAAATCCTGTCTCTACTCACTCATTCTTCACTGCTTCACTTAAATGTAAAATGTTTGTATAATGGGAAATACTCCACTTTATTGGCAACTGAGGTACGCTGATTTCCAAATCCAGCAGAGAATTCACGAACAATTGAAGCGAAGCCTTTGTCGGGAGAGATTCACATGGTACATTAGGGATTCACTTAAGACTCCTCAGCTTTTGTTCAACTCATACTTCCTTTCTAACATTTCTTCACACATGGAAACCAGAGTTTTAACAATCTTTACATGACCACTTCAAGATAGCTAACAGCAGTGCAATCTTTTCAAACAGCATTCTGTTTCTTTATAATCATTTTGATCACAAAAAGATTTTTATTTAGATTTACCTCCATGAAGTATGGGAAATGAAAAAATAAAATTACACATATAATGTTATTAATGAAATTGAGGGGGAAATGACAACTTGACATACCCTCAAAACAATTCATCTTTAGCCTCAGTCAGATATTTGAGCCTAAAGAAATCCCTATATTTATCATTGTGAAGGAAAAGAAGAAAGCCACTGTTCACAAGGCTGGAACACACTATCAGTGTTTCCTTAAAGGCAATATTTTTTGGCATTGCTTCAACTGTCTGGGAAAGGAACCTTGTGCAGTATGTCAGTCTCTCTCAGATGCCACATGGGTTCCAGTAAACCGCCTATTAATGCTTTGACATTTTGTTCTTAGATAAAAGAACTTCCTGTGCACCAGCTCCCTGGGCTCACCTCTTTCTAAAATAGTGGCTCTTTCCTTGCTTTGTTAAGAAGCCAAATGGTTCACTTCAGGCTAGTGGCTGATTTCCCTTTGTTAGCTAAAGTTACCCTTGCTCATTGTGCCCACAGTCTGGACCCCAGAGGGATCTGTCACAGTTCTCCAAACCTCTCTCTCCCTCAGCAGCAATTTCTATTTGATTTCTCTTTTCTTTTAGTTTTATAAAAAGAAAACTTCTCACTTTAACACTTCCTGTCAAATTGTCCTTTGGTCAGGAGAGGAGGGAGAGGCCTTATTTTCTTGGAACTCAAGCAACCTTGCTGGTGAACAGTAGCTCGTTTCTATTTGTTATGACTCAGGGATGTGGAAAGGTTACTGTCAAAATGGTGTGGCTTCACAGACTACAGTGGCCTCTATTCATGAGGACAAACCTTAGCGTAGCTCCATCGTAGAATTCATAGAATGACCCGCCCTTTTTTTTTTTTTTTAATAATACCTTCAAAGCATTGAGGATAAACAATTACCTTTTAAAAGTGTGGAAAGTAAGGCAAAGATGGAACTTTGACCTCAAAGAAACAGTGCGACTTTCAAGGAATGACTTATATTCGATGACAGAATACACATTTTGGAAGTCTTTCTGAGTGGAGAAAATTGTACTCTCAGTCTTGCAACAACAACATGGCAGATACTGATTGCTGATAGCTTTCCCTTGTCCTCACAGTATATACTGTAGATCATATTTAATATGCAAAGCACTCTATGAAGCACACAGTGCTTACATCCCCTTTTATTAAAATGTTTTGTCAGTTTCATACATACATGCAATGCAATGCATTGCAATCATACTTAACCCATTACGTAATTCTCCCACTGACTGTATC
>CAJQZJ010024690.1:0-10464 GCA_907164525.1 Lophiomys imhausi | reverse complement strand
ACTTAACCCATTACGTAATTCTCCCACTGACTGTATCTCCTTCCTCTCAACCAGCATCTGTCCTACTTTCACTTTCACACCTTTTTTTTTGGGGGGGGGGCAGAGGGAGTTCAGTTCTCCTGCAAGTAGCCACCACTGCTGCAAAAGCATTATACAATGGTTATGTTATATTCTGAAGACAGCACTTCACAGCACCCCTCTCCATTCTCCAGCTTTTACAGTCTTTTACCTCCTCTTCCACCATGTTCGCTATGTCATGGAAGGGGGGAGGTACAGTTGCCACATTTATTCTTAGCACTTTGACAAGTTATGAGTGTGGGCAATAACTTTGCCCTATGCAAAAATAAGCTTCTCTAACTAGTAGTTTATGGGTACAAACACACATTTAGGAGGTTTTTGACCATGTGTCCATTTACCAACACAGTAGTAGTAAATTCTATATGCTAGCATACCATCTCAGAAAGGTTTCCTAATACCCAATGTCACATAGCAGGATCAAAATTTGTATTCACGTGTAAGGGGAAGGCTAGGGTGCAAGAAAAACATCAAACAAATTAGCTCTATACTTGCTCTGTGCATTTGCAATTTCTTAGACTTTTGGAAAAATACCAAAAAAAAAAAAAGTGAGAATGAAGAACTTCATGAGAATCAAATTATTTCTCCTAGTGTATTTTTTGAGCCTGTACCTAATAACACAACACAGCAGGTTAAATATTACACAAATATGAATACAGCCTCACACCCAAACATTATTCTAAAGAATAAGTCAGTAAAAAATACAGATTTCATGATTCCTTGAAAGTTACCAATACCATTACAAGAACTTTGTACATGAAAACATTTTATATGTTTTACCATAACTTTATACATGTGAATAATTCTGTTCTCTTTAACTCATTCATGTATCTTACCACATTTAAAAGATTTTCAAGATTTTGTTTATATAGGAACACAAACAAAGGCATCAAAAGTACACTAAAGAGCTGAAGAGACAGCTGAGCTCTCAAAGGCTAAGCTCAGAACCAAAAATCCAAAAAGTGCACTAAGCTTGCAGCAGAGAACTGCACATTGACTACGAATTTTCTCTGATTTACAATCCAACTTTCTTTACTTACAGTGGCAGTTAGATTTAGTGGGTAGAAAAGAATATTTCTGATGCAATCCCAGGATCCAGACACCTTTTCATCTATAACTCATTTCTCATTTAGTAGCACAAAGAAAGATGGTCACTCAAATTACCAAAAATTGTCCCTAAAGCATAAAATATACAGATTGTTGTTGATTTTACTGAAAAATGTAAGGTCCTACCAGCACTGTTTTCCCTCATCAAATAAGCCCTTTCAACTTAACCAAGAACTACATCCCTACAAATCAAGGAATAAGGCGCCTCATTTTTGAAAATAATACAAAATTACTTCCCTACAGTCTTATCCTTTTCCCTTAACATTTCTAAACCAAAATGGTAGTGTCAGTACTCCTTCTTGTGTTGCTTCTTATTTATATTCCCCATAGACTAAGCAACTTTTAATATGAATCTATATCTTAAAGCTCATGGTTTAGAAAAAAAAGACAAGCAACTAAGTATAAGAAATAAAGGACTTTAAGAAATAAAGACCAAACCTCTTTCACTTGTAAAGTCTGATAGCCTATCATACAATCAAATGAGGGGCCTTTAAAGGTTTAACTGACACCCGAGGAACCTCTGGGTTTAACAGCATAGTACTTTATAAGAAAAGCTATAAACAGATGAGATACATATGGATTACATCTCCCTTGAAATTCTCAGAGTTTTAAAATCCAAGAGATGATGTGCTTTGAGCTTTTAAATTCAGTGACCCTGAACATATATGGTCTTTCCCTCACTTCGGATTATGAACCTGCCTGGAAACACTAGTCACATTTCACAGTAGAGAACTGGCTCAAGAAACATAAACAGAGCTGATTCTCCAAATCCAGTGTGTGTTCATACTTGTAATTCAAGCCCAAGGGACACATGAGAAGGGTGGGTAGAGAAAGGACTGAAAGAAGCCACTGAAACAGAAATGGCCCAGAGCGCAGAGTCTGTTACACTAACAAGTCAGCAATTCCTTCGTGTAAGTTTCTTACATATTAAGACAACATTAGTTAATCTGACCAGCCCTCACAGCAGAATATCATCACTTGTGTTAAGTAGACATAAATAATAATACATTGACTAAAATGGGATGTATTTTTATAGGAAGTGCCTTTGAACATACCGCATTATTAAATGGTGTCATTTAGGAAATAAAGGTATAAAGTTCACTAATATTTTTTAATGAAAGTGAATTTTTGGGAATTGAAGAACACAAAATAATGATCTAAAAACAAGCCAGCAGCATAGGAAGCTGCATGAGGCATACATATGGTGCTCCATCCTGAGAGTGTAGCTATGATAAGGGCATGCTTTCCATAGACTTAAAAATACATAGGAATTAGCACTGTCAGAGAAACTGTATTTTTCAGAGTCTTCTCTGATCCTGGTGCTGTACAGTCATACTACATCTCTGATGTCCTTCTATCCTACAAGATCTGTAAAATAAGCAGCAGGCATGACCTTATGTATAAATAAAAGTTCCAGGATTTGTGGAGTTTAAATCATACACATTTCTCAAGACTGTACAAAGGAATAAGAAACAACACATGAAATGTTCTTATCAGGACAAACCACATATAAGTATTAATATAATACTGTAAGACTTCATAGTTAATTTCTGACTCAGTATGCCATAGAGAGTGCACATCTTCTTCTCCTAAGGAGGAGATTAGGGTACAAACACACACACAGAAAAATAGTCATGACAAGACCAAGAGAGAAGACAGCCATCAATAAACCAAGGAGATGCTTTGGAAGGAATCAACCACTAGCACACTGATCAACAATTTCCAGCTTCCCAAATGATGAAAGGAAAGCACATTGTTGTCTATTGTAGTCATTCCTTAAGTCCTCAGACTCTGGCACTTTGTGATGTGAGCACTAGCAAATTAGGAAGAGTTAACCAAAATATCACCCCTATAGTCAACCATCTTACTCAAGACAACACCTCACAAAAAAGATTCCATACCACCTATTTATTGGAATCGGTGTCCTTTATGTTTCCAAAATTTATTTGTTCAACAAAAACAAAACAAAACTAAAAAGCACCTAACAGAAACAAACTGAAATGGGAAAACTGACCCTGAGGGGGTTGAAAAGAATGCATGGCAGAGATGCAATCTTTCTAAAACATCTAAGTAAACATCTTCAGAGGATCGCAATCTACTGTGGAATGAGGTCATCTTTGGAGAGAGAGGTATCCTGTGGAATTTCGTTTCCCCACAAGTCCACTCACACTGCCAACCACCTGCTCACAGAAAGCTGTGGATAATAGTGACTGAAAAAGAAAATAATGTGACATAAGAGAGTAAAGTAAACAGGTTGTTTCAGTACATCCCATAACATTTTAAAATGTGGAGGAAGACTTAGTACCAGAACTTTATGACACTCTGATAATAAATAATATGTATAGATGTATCACAAATTCTAAATCTCATAGCTGACAAGAACAGAAAAGTCTTATTAACAATGAGTGAGTTACGTTCCAACTTACTGAGACACAAAACAATATTAGATGGATGGTAATGGATAAGTAGGGAGGTAGATAGGCAGATTGATTGGCTGGCTGATTAATATATGAAATATAGCTAGAAAGACAGAAATAAATATTTCCCAATGCTCCATTTTGAAATGTTCAATCTTGTATAAAATTTAGTTCAATTTCTTAAACACTCTCTTGATAGCATTTATCACCAGTAGCAAGCAGTTCTGATGGTATGTGGTGGTGATCACAAATCCATACGTTTCCTGGCTTTGCACCCCACAATCTCTAACTAGCTGATGGCCACTTACCCTTTGTCTCATTTACCATCAGGCTTCTAGCTCATGGGTCCACAGCATTATAAAGGTTCTCTTGGCAGGCTAGTTAGAATTATACTCAGATTTCATACCTCATGTAAATGTTGTTTTTATTTCCTCAAGATCAGAGGATGAGATGTGCACTGTGTATTCAGATACTGATTTCTGTGTCCCGAGATCTGCTTACAGTCTGGACACAGGCATTGTCATGAATGTTGAAGAATCTCCTGAATCAATGTGGTGTAAAGAATTTTCCCAAATTGTCTCTGATTAGGTAATAAAAATCTGAACAGCAAATGACTGGCCAGAAGAAATAGGAAAGTTTAACTTCCAATCTAAGCCAAGGGTCCCAGGAAGAAGAGAGAGAGAAGGAACATTGTCATGAGGCAGAATGGACCATGAGGTTGGATATGAGGAGTCACGCAGGGAGTTCTCCATGAGGACAGACAGACAGAACAGAAGCAACAAAGGCAAGACTAAATGAAAGTAATGGTCATGTGACTTGGAAGTAGCTAAGACTAGCATACAGGGTTAGAAAAAGTTAACCCCCATTTAAATTTACTACTATAGATATGAAAGCCAGAACCAAACTTTATGTGAATACTGAGACCAGACCATTTCTTTCTCTGTTCTAGCTATCCCTAGGACTAGCTCTAGAAGCTTCTAGCATCCATGCAATCTAATCTTCTGCAACCCCAGACCTTGAAGGCTTCAACTTCCAGTCTCTTTCTGTTAATCAAGGACTAAAATGTTTTCAGCCTCTGAGACTTACTGCTGAATAAGCTCACCTTTTCTAGTTCTTTCTGAAATCTGGCTGGATGGTTTAACTCAGCTGTTCTGGCTCAATACTCCTTTCCAAGATGACTGATTGAAATTGGCCTCTCTTTGCTTCTCACTGAATTGCTCTACTTGGAAAAACTACCTCTGAACTGCATGAACTCAACTGTACTCAACTGGCATGCACCAAGTGGTACTATACTCTCAAACTCTACTGTACTGCCTCCACAAACTCCCTTTCTCTCTCTCTTCACTACTCTTTCCTACTTGCTCTAGTGAGAGTTGGGCATATCCTATCTCTGACTTATTCTGTCAAATCTTTCTCTGATTGATCACATTGTCTGCCCCTCAATAGGTGTTTGGGATTAAAGGTATGTACTAAATTCCAACCAGAGGGATTAAGGGTGTATATTCCAGCCAGAGGGATTAAAGGTGTGTACTAAAGGCATGCCTGCATTCCAGTCAGATCACAAAGACTTTGGATGTGACACCTAGCCAGGGTAGCCATGTTGCTGGGTTAAAATTCCTCTACACCTCAAAAACTTCTAAACTTCAACCTACTATTCTTTTCTTGCCCTGTGTTGTTCTCAAAACTATGTTCATATGGCTGCACCCAAGTATTAGGTAGAAAAGCTCTACCTAACAGTAGAAGTACAGGAAGAGGATCTAGTTCCAACAGCCCCTTCTGGCCTTGACTTAACCAGTCATGACTAATACTCCTCCCTCTTTTCAGATCTGACCTTCAACATTTGTTCCTCCTTCCTATCCCCAGCATCCAGAAGAGCAAACTTGCCACACTTCCTCTTCTTACTCTCTCTCTCTCTCTCCCCTCCCCCCTCTCTTCCTTCCTTTTCCTCATTCATATGTGGATGTCAGAGGCGCTGAAGGGAAACCCTAGGTATTAGTCCTCTGATGCCTTCCATCTTTTGAGTGAGACAAAATATCTCATTAACCAGGAACTTCACCGAGGTTACTAGACTAGGTTAATAGAGAACCCCAAGGACCAACCTGTCTCTGCATCTTTAGTACTGTAATTACAGACATAAGTGCCATGGCCCATTTTTTATGTAAGTGTTGGGGCTCTAATCTCAGGTTCTCCTGCTTGCAAAGCAACTACTTTACCAACTAAGTTACTTCAGCCCATATACATGACATCATCTACAGCAAAATGTCTCTCCTACACCCCAGAGAAGTTGAAATACAAAACTGCACAGGGAATCTCTTCTGAAAAAAAGTACAAACTCTTATTTTGAACATGGGAAGTTGCATACTGTCTTTGTGTTTCTTGCATTTATTCCTATTCTTCCCAAGCCAAACCTACACTAGTGTATATTAAGCTACAACTGACATTATATACTCAATGAAAAGATTTTTAATGACCCTTTTATTTATAACTATTTATATTTATATATTTATAACTATTTCAGAGTAGTTATGAATATATTAAGTGACCCTTCCATCCTAACTAGAAGTTCATTGCATCAAAGATAAAAATATCAACGGTATACTATGCCCTGTGTGATTTCCAGGGACTTCCATAAGATTTGTATGACTTGTCTCTAGTCATTCAGGTGGTTCTGAACTTATGTCCTGTTTCTTCTGAAATATTGTTCTTTCTTTGTTTTTTTGTTATTCCTGTATGTCTTGTTTACTGCTGTCTACCCAGACATGCCAAACCAAGCACTATCTCTTTGATTTCCTCTGCTTTCAACAGCTGTTAGTGATTGGCTTCAGTATAGATTTTGAAGGTAATGATAACCAAAAGACTTAACATTGTAGAAACTTTTAAGTTAGATACTGTTGGGGAAGATCTAATAACATTGCTTCTGATAGGCTGATTTCAATGCTGAGATCTAGTTACCACTCCTTCTGAGGCATTCTCTTGATTGGCTAATAAAAGTCGCTGATGGCCAATTAGCTGGGCAGAGGGAGTATAGGAAGGTGGGACTTCCTGAGATGGAAACAGGAACCCTGCATTTTACACAGAGGAGACATGGAAGCAGATAGATGTGTTTGAGAACTCTGGAAGGTAATAACAGGCACATGGCAGTTTGGGATTAGGTGGTCTAGGTTAATATAGATTAGCTAATTGAGAGTCTGTCCAGTGAAGCACTAAGCATTGAAACATTAAACGATCTTAGTGTATTTAATTATTGGAGAAAGGACCATGGCAGCTTATGGGCGACCGGTCCAAGCAATCCAGGGCCATCAGCCTCCCACCAAACTCCAGTGAATCTCCAGCCAAGCCGCGGACAATTCCACCAGCCTAACATAACAACTTATCATTATTAATGAGGATATTAGTCAACAGAGTTTAGGTTGCACGTGGTGAAGGCCACCCTTCGTCCAGGGCTTTTTCCCCAGGACAAGTCAGGCTGCCCATTAAGGCGGGCCAGGCTGCCAGCTGCTCAACCAGCCTAATCTTATAGTTTATACTTATTAATAAACACAATTGATAATTAAATTGCAGTTTCAAGATACTAAACATTTTTTTCTTAAAAGAATTATTCATGCTTCATAACTCAAATTCCAATTTTCCATTCTTGCACCTCTCTCACTCTCTCTCCCTTCTTCCTTCTTTCTCTCTCTCCCTTTCTCCTCCCTCTCCTTCTCCCTCCCTTCTTCCTTCTTTCTTCCTCCTTCTCTCCCCCCCTCTTTCTGTACAAGTCAAAGTGCAACTTTAAATTTGGCTTTCATTTTGCTATAAAAAAAACAAATCTCTGTGAATACTTTCTATTTCATCAACTGATAAATAATAAAATGTGATGTAGCCATACAAGAAAATGGTTTTCTGTAATAAAATAATTTAGCACTTAAATATGCTAGAATGTTAAAACTTAAAATCTAGTCCCAGAAGTCCATGTGTTGTATAATTTCATTTATATGCAATATCCAGAATAGACAGATCTGCAAAATTAGAAAGCAGAAGAGCAATTGCCTAGGGCTGAGGAAATTGACAAGGAATCCATGGTTGCATGATTCTGTAAAAATACAAAAAGCCATGTAGGTAATGCTGCATAAATTATTTTTGAATAAATCTGTTATAAAACAAACAAATAGGACAAGGGAAATTATCCTTAACTAGCATGTGTGAGTCTCTGGGTTCACCCATGATCACAAAGAAATAGAAACAAGCATGTACTTGCATCCAGCATTTCCTGCTAAGAACTGCAGTCAATATTTTGTGGTCAGACTATATGCAGTAAATAAGCTGCAATCCTTACAGAAATGCAGTGTGTAGGTATTTTTATCACCAAGAAGATGATGCTATGAGCCTCGCATATTGATTGATATTTGAGAGTTACTCACATCAACAACCTCCACTTGGCACAGTGATTATAGCATATTGCCACCTGTTCTCCACTTATCCCTTGCTGTGACTCCTATTGTTCTGTTCATTCCATTATTAAATAAATCTGTTTCATTTTAGAAAGCTGTGTTTTGGCTCAGAGTAAACAACAAGCCCTTGGAAGCTTAGCTCTTCATGTGTCTTCCTGATATAATTTTAATGGACTTTGGCATATACAGGCAAACCACAGGTAGATCATTTCCTCAAAGATTCTTTGTTACAAAACTATAGTAAAATCTCAGATATTAAAAATTAAATTTTAAGCTCTTTTTTCTTCATTGCCTTTGTATTCTGTTAATTTAATTTGTTTTATTTTTTGAAAATTTCTACATGAGTACTATATTTCCACCATTTCCACCACACTCATCCAACTCCTCCTATGGTCTCCAAAATTCCATCTCAAATTTAAGTCATCTTTTCCTATAATATTATAATTGCTTATGTTACTCTCATATACAATCTACTAAGTCCATTTAGTATTGCCTTTATATACATAGGTTTAGGGATGACCACTTGGGACTGGGTGACCTATCAGCCCTGGAGAAGATAGGTTATCTTTCTCTGAGTATCCACTGAATTCCTATAGCTCTTCATCTAGAAGTGGGACCTTGTGAGATCTCCCATATGTGTTTGGATGTCTGGTAGTATTGTCATTGTACAGGCTTATTCAGCTGACCATATTGAGATTTTATCTATACAGCTTCTCTTTCATGTCTAGAAGACAATATTGTGAAGCAGGAGTCCTGGCCCTCTGGCTCTTATAATTCTTTGCCCACCCCACCCCCTTTTCACGATCTTTTCTTATGTGTAGGGATTAGATTTCAGATATACTAGTTGGTGTTGAACACCCCATGGTCACTTGGTATCTGCATTTTGACCACTTGTGGATCTCTGTAACAATCTCCATTCATCTTTGATGAAGGATGAGAACTACACTTATCTGTGGGCATAGGATAAGTATTAAGAATACAGTTTAAAATTGTATTGGTTTAGGAAAATAGCAATTATAGGTTCTCTGGGGTTTGTTACTTCTTCAATTACAGGCAGTTGGCTATGTTTACAGTACTATACATAGTCTCATTCTATTGAGTGATTCTTGTCTGATTGGACTTTTGGGTACCACCCAGGATAAAAGTACAACTATTGAGCCATTGAGAATATCTTGCCAGGCCAGAGATTGTTGTGACTCATAGGTTTTACATCTGGACAGGAATATTTATTGCTTTCTCCCTTAGTGCTTTGCACAGTTTGGCAATTTTCACAGCACTACTTTGAAGGCTGGTCCTTGAAATGGAGGCTTCCAAGTCAGTTCCAGTTCATTTGTCCAACTCGTGTGTCTTCAGTGTGTAGTGTCATCAAAGTGTCTTACATTTAATAGGTGATTAATATCCAGAAAACACAAAGACTCAGAAGACACAGAGACTCAAAAGAATCACAAAAACAAAAATCCTGATTTAAAAATGGACTATGGGATCTGAACAGAGAGCTCTCAAAAGAAGAAATAAAAATGCTTAAGAAATATTTTTTAAATTGTTCAACATAGAACTTAGAGCAATTCAAACTAAAACTACTTTGAGATTTCATCTTACTCCAGTCAGAATGACTAGTATCAATAAAACAGTTGACAACAAATGCTGGTAAGGTTGTGGGGAAAGAACCTTCATTTACCTTTGATAGAATTGCAAACCATGGAACCTAAAGGAAAAAAATAACTAAACTAAAAAAAAAAAAAAAAAAAAGAGAGAGAAAGATTCTTAAAAAATTAAAAGTAGTTATTTCACCTTTGGTATATGCCCAAAGGACTTCATTTCCTACTGCAGAGATACTTGTTTGGCCATGTTCATTGCTGTTCTGTTCACAATAGCTAGGAAATGGAAACAGCCTAACAGTCCTTCTACTGACAAATTGAATGCTAATCAACTGTAAAAAGAAGAAGAAAAGGAAGGAAGGAAGAAAGAAAGAAGGAAGGAAAAAAGGAAAGAAAGAAAAGAAAGACAAATATTAGATTTGCAAGTAAATGAGTGAACTGCAAAATATACTGAGTGAGGTGACCCAGACCAGAAAGACAAATACAATATCTTCTTTCTTATTTGAGGATCCTAGTTTGAAATCTGAAGATTTGAGTAAATAATTACAAGTAGTTTCAGAAGACAAAAAAGAAGGCAGGACCAAGGGGTTGAAAGAGAAGGACCTCTAGGAAGATGAAATTAGGACTAGATGCTATGAAGAGAGAAAGAGGAAAAATGGGAGTGGGAGGGTAGCTAAATTAATGAGAAAGGTAATACAGGATGGCTGAAAAGACATAGGGAAATATTATTTTATAAGCTTACTTAAAAATACTCATTTAACCATACAATATATGTGTTCATATGTACATATACAGTTTAAATGAAGTTATCCCACATCAGGTAATAATGCTCCCCCC
>CAJQZJ010024680.1:0-12006 GCA_907164525.1 Lophiomys imhausi | reverse complement strand
AGAATCCCAGGGATAGATTACACAATGCATTGCTAACTTTGAATTTCCTAAATGTTGGTGAAAAGGGTACCACTGCAGCTGAGAGACATTGGGTTATGCAAAAAAAAAAAAAAAAACTGAGGAATTAAATCAACCAATATATTATAAGGATATGTTAACTTTAGAGTGGAAACCTGCAATGGTTTTAAGATGGGGATGTGGTTATGCCTATGTGTCTACAGGGAATGAAAAAATATGGTTACCAACAAAACTTATAAAGATTAGATCTGACCAGGGAGAACCTCCCATTAGCTGAAATATGAATGTATTCGCATGGTAAGAGTATTTTATTAACTGTAGGGTTTTCATGATATTCCAATCTTTTATTCAGGATCGACAGAGTTTATGGTTTTCATGATATTCCAATCTTTTATTCAGGATGGACAGATTTTATGGTTTTCATGATATTCCAATCTTTTATATATTCCATTCTTTTATCTAGGGTGGACAGAGTTTATGGTGTTCATAACATTCCAATCTTTTATCCAGGATGGATAGAGTTTATGCCTTAAAATGGACTTACAAAGTTGTTCCATGCCTTCCTTTTGCTCAAATTTAGAGCAAAAATTTATTTTCAGAGCCAAGGACTGAATGACAATAACAACAAGACACATGGGCCAGAAGATTCAACCTAACATACTGCTTCAATCACTGTTTTCTTAAAAACTTTGGATGCAAATCATTTTTAAAATCGCTAGTCCAAAAAATGATCGATCCAAAGAGACTGGACAACAAAAGCTATAGGTAACTTTCCCGGGAATTGGTCAATACCTCAATTTTTGAAGGGTACCCGAAAATATTTACACTCCATTCCCAAAAGATGGGATGGAAGTTTTTTTTTTTGCGTGTGTTATGTTATGTGTTGTGATTGTTTGTTGTTGTCTAGGATGAATAGATATATGTTATGTGTTGTGAATTGGATTCAGTGATTTTCTTCTTTCCTTCACTCTATTTTTTGTCTCTTTCATTATTAATAACTTAAGATTATTTTGTTATATTAATAAAAATTGATAGAATTTAAGATTGTTTTGTTATAATAGATATTGATAAAAAGTTATGATTATTATGTTTTATATACACTTAAAGATAAATTTTAGCTGCGAATTTTCAAGATTTCTTTTGAAAAATAAAAAATTGTTTTTCTTCTATTGTCCAAAAGACAATTTGCCCTAGGAAAGATACTACATGCCATCTTTTTATGGCATGAATGGAGACTTACAAATGTCTTTCTTCTGTTCAAAGAACAGGAAATATTCCTTCATTGATTTGTGCATCCTGCACATCCAATGCATTTTGGTAATTGCAGAACTTTATGTTACTTGTGAGAAATTACATATTTTCAAAACAACTGGATCTGAGTCCAAGGAAGACAAAACCAGTAACCCAAATGATCCAGCCTCATAGATTGCCTCAATAGCTGTTTCCTCCAAAATCTGCATCAAGAACAACTTCAAACAGTTTGCTGAGATGGCCCAGCCTCAAAGACTGTTCCAGACAGGACATCAATAAACTCCTGAACTTTACTACCAAAGTCCAGTTTCAAACTACAAATTTCTCAGAACATTCAAATAGCTGAGTACCTAGAGACTGGACAACAAATGTTACAATTTACTTGCTTAACCATTTTTTTCCTTTTGTTTAGGCCCCTAAACAGGTTTTCTGCATCCCAATTCAGCAAGAAGAAGTTTTAAGAGAGTGACGTCCCATTCCCAAAAAATGGGGTGGATGATTCGTTGGTTATTTGACGGGTTATAGATGTCGTTTAGGAGAATGGTTACAAATCGTTATATGATCTTGTTAAGCAAAGTGTACGAGGTTAGGCTCAGGGATTTCTTTCTCTTTCTTTATCCTTCTTTCTCTCTTATATAGGGGGAGAAGACTTGAAAAGAAAGAGAGGGAATATGGATATATAGTATATAATTGATAAGATAAAAGGGTAGGTTATTGAATCTACTCCTATAGTTCTTTGTATATTGATGCAAAATTAAGGCTATATTTTGACTAGGTATTGTACCTATATAATTCATAAATTTGCATTGTGAAGTTCCAGTCCTATTGACAGTAACTATCAAAAACTGCCATATTTCCTTTTGGAAGCTGCTTTCCTATGCTTCCTACTCAAATAACTTTATCCCTTCTTATGTCTTTGATGGGGTTGAAGGCATAGTAGTTATAAAATTTCAGTTGAACTTGAGTTGTTTAGGATAATTTAAAAAATGCATGTTGATAGTCATTCAAACTTGTGATTTTTATTAGGATAACTAAGTTAGTTAATTTCAGAGGTTCTAAGCTGATCAGATGTTAAATTGTTAGAGACAAGCAACATTTGCTTACTCAATGGATATGGATAGATGGTCTTCAAAAACTTCAAGAGATCTGCAGAATATGGCATTTAAAGATATTTTTGTTATTTTAAAAATTCTTTGATATGAGACTGTCAGCTCCTGGCAGTTCCCATTGGACTTGGAAAGAGACAATGAGCATCAAGAAATCTCCCATCAGGAGATAATTCCTACTGGGCAGAAATGCCCCTGCTCTCTCAACAGAACTATATACAGTCCAAAAATGGACCAGAGCTCAATGCAGGTAAATTGATGGCCTGATTCTGCAAAGACAGAATAGGCAAATCTTATTTCCTGCTCCACAACTAAGTCTGTGAGACATGCTTGGCCAGAAGGCTAAAGATGATGCTCCAATGTTCTAGAAACTGGGGACTGTGTAGGCAGCCAGTTGTCTGTCATTTCATAGTTTTAGAAGATGCTTGCTCTGCACTTCCTGTCTATTCAGATATATTTATCCTTCTCAGGTTTCTGATGTGATTGAAGACTACATAGTTATAACATCACAGTAAATTTTAAATCATCTAGGAATTAAAAGGATGTTTAAGGTTAAGATAGTTTAGTTAATAATGTAAGTTAGGATAGAAATTGAATTAGGTATAGATCCTTAAACTCATCAAGAGAGATATGTAATAGAATATGTCCTCATTAACTAGTCAAATAAAAATGGACTGGATGTTGAGAATGTATGGCACACCTTTTAGTTTTCATAATTTTTTTTATTGTATTTATTGTTATTGTTACTGCATTGTGTTTATTGTTGTATTTATTGTTATTAAGAAAAGGAGCCTTTTGCTAGACTTAAAGGGAGAGATGTTGGGGGAAGGTCTAATATTGTTTCTGATACATTGAATTCAATGCTGAGATCTGGTTACTGCCCCTTCTGAGGCATTCTCTTGATTGGTTAATAAAAGTCGCTTATGGCCAATTAGCTGGGCAGAAAGAGTATAGGAAGGCGGGACTTGCTCAGATCACAGCAGGAATTCCTCACACACAGAGACTCTCTCCCTTTCCGCTGGGAGACACAGAAGGAGACAGACGTCTGGAGAAGTCTGGAAGGTACTCACAGGCACATGTAGGTTTGCTGTTAACTTAGAGTAGCTAATTGAGAGTCTGCCCAGGTAAGGGCTAAGCATTAAAATAGTAAAAGGTCTTGGTGTGTTTAATTATTGGAGAAAAGACTGCGGCGGCTTATAGGCCCTCAGTCCAAGCAGTCCTGGGCCCAGGAGAATCTCCCGCCAAGCCGCCAGTAATTCTACCGGCCTAATATAACAACTTATATTAATTAACAGAGTTTAGGTTATAGGTGGTGTAGGCCACCTTTGGTCCCAGGGCTCTTTCTCCAGGATAAGTTAGGCAACCGGTTAAGGCACTCAGGCAAGGCCACCTGCTCCTCTGCCAAGCCACTAGCTACTCTGCCGGCCTAATATTACAGTTCATACTTACTAATAACTACATTAAATAATTAATTTGCAGTTTTCACTCTGTACTTTAAAAACATATTTTCAAAGTGTAAACAAGCTTAAAAATGGAAATAGAAATAGGTCTTTATGCTCATTTATGCTGTAGGTTCTTTGAATAAACTTATATATATATATATATATATATATATATATATATATGTATTCTTCCTTCAGCTTTTGCTTCTAATAGGATAAGGCTGTAACACCAAGAAAAGAATAAGAATTTATCCTAAGGGTGTTACCATGTATGTGCCAGTAAAAGAGAAAGCTCTTAGCCCTCATATGACTGTTGAACTGAGAGGGTCTGATAGGTAGGGACACTTGACATGGGAGGAGTGGGATGGGTGGGAGAGGGATGAGAGGGTTTGAGGGTGGAACTGGGAGGGTTGGAAGGAGGGCACTGTGATGGAGATGTAACTTGAAGTAATAAATAAATAACAACAACAAAAAATAATAACCCTCATCATTTAGGGGCCTGGGAACCTGGGAAATTTTCCAGATAGTATGCCATGAACCCTCTCAAATGTTTCGTTAAGGAGCTTTAAAAAAATCCCGGATAGTATCATAAGTTAGGGAAACTGAGATCTAAAGGCACAGTGACCCACCACTAAAAAGATTCTTGTGTACACATTGGATAGTCTAGAATTCCATGTAATGATGTTTGAAATGTAGACTTCCATTTCAACATATTTAGAACTGTGGCATTCTTGCCTCTGTGTGCATGTGGCAGCTCTGCAGACAGCATAGAAACTACTTCTTATTAACATATAATAATATGATACTTTTAATGTGAGAATTTTATGTATGTATAAATGCATATATCTCTCACATCCTATATATGTTACTATAAAAGTAATGATAAATTTATAATTTCATAATAATTAACTTTATCTATAGCTTTCACCATATATGCTTATAGATATAACTAATTTTATTGTAACTTAATTCTAGCTGAAATGAAGCCTGGCACACATCTCCTGGCACACATCTGTCATTAACTTCCATTACTCTTCTCTCCCAGTTTCCTTTTCTCTCTGACAATCAATTTAATGCCCTTTCTTTGTTACTATCCTGGGACTTTGTTCTAGGTTCTGTTTTTCGCTTTTTAGTGAATGTTCTCTTACTTTCAGATACTTTCTTGCAGTCCCAAGATAATAGCAGTGTGTGTGTGTGTGTGTGTGTGTGTGTGTGTGCGTGTGTGTGTGTGTATGCATGTATGTTTACATGGTACTTAAGTTTTTCAAGTTTGTCGGTATTTAGAAGTATGGCATTCTGGCCTCTGTATGTATGTGGCAGCTCTGCAGAGATCTATGTCTTCCTCTTGTACTGCTTTATTTTGGAGACAGGGTATCTCACTGAATCTTTTTATGTTCATTGGTGTTTTGACTACATGTGTTTCATCAGATTGTTTGGAACAGGAGTTACAGACAATTGTGAGCTGCCTTGTGGGTACTGGGATTTGAATCCGGGTCCTCTGATCTCACTGAATCTTAAGTTTGGGTAGACTGGCTGGTTAGACAGTCTTCAGGATCTGCATGTCACTGTGTCCTCAGTGTTGGGATTAAGGTTGTTTGTGTCCATGCCTGGCTGTTTATAAGAGTCCTGAGGATCTGATATCATATCTTTATGGTTACATAGCAAGAATTTTACCCAATGAACAGCCTCCCCAGTATATGATTCTAAATCTTAAACTGAACATTTCTTTTTTTTATAATTAGTTTTTATTTCTTCAAGTTACATCTCAATCACAATCCCCTCCCTACTCCCCTCTCCAGTCCCACCTTCCCACCCTCTTCCCCCTCAACCCCCCATCCTCTTCCCTTTTTTTTAAGTTTAAGGTATATCTTTTCCCCCCAACAGCTCCCCCTTTCAGTCCAACAAATGGTTCTTTCTCTTATAACAATAAATACAATACAAAACAACAGAAGTAAATAGGTCACAATTATGAGAGTTATATGGCTTAATATACATTCCCAATGTCCAGTCCATATGTATTTGGCACCTGACTTTAACATTCTACTATCTAACCATCTCCATGAGTTTAAAGTTCTATATCTAACTCATCTTTCATACTAACTTGCATCACAATGTTAAAACATCTTCTTAGTCCAGAACACCCTCTTGATTCCTAAACAACTCAAAATTTAACTATGGGACTCTAGCTATCTATTCTTCAACCACCTCAGAGACATGAGAGGGATAAATATATCTGATTATATAGGAAGTGCAGGGCCTGCAGCTTCCAAAACTAAGAAATGACATACCAGTGGCTGCCTGGACAGTTCCCATTTTCTCTCCATACATTACAGCATCAATCTTCAGCTGTATGGCCCCGTTTCTCTGACAGACATTGATTGTAGAACAGAAATTATGAAGGACTTACCTACCCTGTCTTGGCAGAGCTAGGCTGTCGACTTACCTGCTTCCACGTTTTGTCCTTTTTGGACAGGATTCTGTCTACAGTTGAAACAAAAGGTTTTTGTTGCCAAGAGATAGGCTTGCCATTAATTCAACCATCTCCCACTGGAGATTCTTCGATGCTCATCTTCTACTTGGAGTAGAATAGGGGGTGCTGTCAGGAGCTGACATGTCGATATCAAAAAATCTTAAGTTAAGAAAACGTCTTTGATTGCCATATTCTTCAGATCTCTTGAGGTTTTTGAAGACCCCTTATCTATCTCTTATATTTAGATAAGCAAATGTTGCTTGTCTCTTAGCAACTTGATTTCTGATTAGCTTAGAAAATAACTGTGATAGACTGTCATAGTACCTAACAAAATGACACGCTTGCATGACTATTAGTTTGCATTTCTTAATTATCCTAAACAGTTTATGACAGTTGGTAGCAAAAGGCCGAAACTTCACATTTCATTTTTTAAGCAGTACTAGATACAACACCTTTACTACACCCCAAATCAGCAGGAAGTCCTTTTAAGAGAGCGACATCCCATTGTCAGAAGGTGGGGAGGGTGTTCCTCCCCACCCCCTTGGTCATTTGATGGATAATAGAAAATCTTGTTATTTAGGGGAAGAGACTACAAGCTGTTAAATGGTCTTGTTAAATGGGTTTTGTAGGTTAGACCCAGGGACTTCTCTCTTTTTCTTTTCTGTATCCTTCTTTCTCTCCTATGTAGGAGTGAACAGACTTGAGAAAAAAATGGGACATAGATATAGTATAGGAAAGATCAAGAAAAAAGGACAGATTATTGAATATGCCCTTATACCTTTGTATATTGATACAAAATTAATATTATATTTGGCTAAATTGGTATTAATCTGTGTATATTAATGCAACATTAAGATTGTATTGGGCTACATCGGTATTGATCTTTGTATATTGATACAAAATTAAGATTATATTTGGCCACAGTGGTATTGGCCCTTGTATATTGATGCAAAATTAAGATTGTATTGGGCTACATATGTATTGATCTTTGTATATTGATACAAAACTAAAAGTAACGCTTTTTAAACTGAATATTTCTAAGCCAATTTCCAGATTTTCTTTGGCGTTCCCAGTCCGTATAATTCAAAGACTATGAAAGTCTCTTTACCCACATGCTATAAGGCACCAAAAGTCTAACATGTCAAAATGGGGTTTAGTATCTTCCCATCCAATTCAACTTTTCCTGCAAAACAACCTTTCACTGTAATGTTCCTCTGAGAAACTTCTAGAATAAAAACCATTTCATGTTCCTCTCATTTTTTTCCATCCATTTGATCTCCAAATCTTAGTTACTCAGCAAGGTTCTACAAAAAGCTTATAGGTTAGTCTTGCTGACAAGATACCTCCTTACTTCTCCTAGGAATATTTTCTTGTTATTCCTAATACATGTCCAATACTGGGATTCTGGGTGCTGAGTCAAGCATTTTGGAGACACTTCTCTTAACTTACAAAATCCAGTTGTCTGTGGATTTTGTCTGTGTCCATATTGGGTGATTTGTTTAGGACATTTGTTACAAATGCTCAGTTGGTGAGGAGACTTTCATCCCTTTCTTCTGGTTCTAGAGCCCCTTCCTATTCTGTAGTTGTAGTGGTATCTCCATTTTGTTCTATTTAAGGCCAGATGGGCATTTTGTATCAATGGACTTGAGTCTCAGTATCTCCCTCTTTCCTAGTTTCAGAAAAGAATCTCTGTGTTCCCTGAGATTTCTGGGAAGGGAGGAAGCTGGAGTGGCTGACACATAAGCAGGGCAACATGCTGAGGTGAGTAACTACTTTCAATTTATTAATCCAACAAAGCTTGTTGATGAAACACAAATACTATAACATTTAGTATCCACAGCACAAACATTCCAGCATAATAGCTGCTTTGCAAGCACTGATTTGCATATAATCAAATGAATAAACTTTTCAAACTTTGTGAAATTTATTAGCAATAGTTATAATTTGTTTGGTGTATGCTTTTGAAACTTTTCTCAGGGGCTATTGCCCACTCACTTTCCTGGGTGAAAGAAAATAGCCTGACTTAAAAAAAAAGTACTAAAAGAGGAACAGTTTTTAATTTGGATCATGGTTTCAGGGTGTCAGTCTGCTTGGTCAGCTCTAGTTTTAGTGCAACAGCAAGGCAGAAAAATCATCATAAAAAGGCTTAATGTAAAAAAGTGTTGTACTGCATGGCATCAGGAAGAAGAGAGGGTTGAAGACCCAGAAGAACCTGATGAAATGCTAGATCCTCAAAGTCACCGTGCACCACCTCCTTCAAATAGACCCTACCTTTGAATAGCCTACCATGGTTAAGCTCCTTAGTGAATTAATCTAGATGAGGTCAGTACCCTCACGGTTTAGTGTCTTCAAAATAGCATAACTACTGAGGACCAAGTCTTCAAATGCATATGACTTTGGAGACACGTTTTATATAGAGAGAATAATGGAGAAACAAATAATAAAGAAAAATGTAGAAAAATAAGGATGGATGTAGCAAAAGCATTAAATAAGAAATGATAAGCAGGTGCTAAATGAAAAATTATAATTCAGTGACATTTGTTGAAGATATTAGGTGTAAGGACAACTATAATAGTGCCTTATGTGGAGAGAGGACCGGAACTCTGCTACAAATGCAGAGAATATGAGACAGTTATTGCAAATAAAAATATATGGATGGAAGAATGACGAAGAAGGAAGGACAAGGGTAAAATGTAATCTGTTCAAATTGATTTGACAGGTTTATCCTGAAGGCTGGCCAGGGTAGATTATAAAGGAATTTGACAGATATTAAAGGTATAGTATTTTCATTAAATCAACACAGTAGATAGAGTCATTGCTAAGACAGGGCTAGAGGAGACAAGAACAGAACTCTAGTTTGAGCCTAGTTAAAAGGAGGCTAACTCAAGCTTGGTCAAGGGATAGAGTTTTTTTTTTTTTGTTTGTTTGTTTTGTTTTTGTTTTTTTTTTTCCTTTCAAGGACAAAAGTACAGAATGGAGGCAGGACAAGAATAAGTGAGTTAGGCAGTAATTGAAATAAATGATGATTGAGATAATGAGATAAAAGAGTACTTGTGTTTGTTCTTGGCCCCTGAGAGATATTTGTTTTCCTGAGGAGCATGTGTTAGGACTCACTGGATTAAGTTCAAAGCAATACTTTTCTAAAGGCTTCACAATGCCATTTTCTAGTATGGCCAGAATCATAATAAATGGCTCCATGCAAAGGCAAAGCTGAAAAAAAGCAGTTTTAAGGGGCTCAGCCAGGAAGGTGCCAGTGCAGGGCTGGCTGTATTTGGTTAAGAACATGGGTGCTGTGGACAAACTGCTTGAATTTGGAACCTAACCCACTTCCTGGCTGTGAGTCATTTAAGAGGTTACCTAATCTCTCTGGCTTTATCTATAAAGTAGGAGCAATAAAATCACCCAATATATAAGTTTACTGTCCTGACAGTAAATTGATGCACATGAAGCCACAGATTATTATGGTAGAACAGACTTTTGATGAGTATTCAAGGTGTAGAGCATCCATAATGCATTCGCTATGCACGTCCAGGCCATGCACACAGCAAGCAACATTCCTCCATTACATTCTTCACTATGTCATTATGGCTAGAAAGCAAGAGATGAGATTACCCTTCCGGACAAGAGCCTCACCTGCAGAAACCCTCTGGGACTGAGAAAAGTAGGAGCCATAGTTTATGATAATAAGCCAGGTGAGGTTGATGTCTGTGGTGATAGCTCAGGAGTCCAAGTAAACATGCAGAAAAGTGAAGGCCTTTTCTTGCCATGAGCTCCAGAGATATTGTGAATAACTTCAGATGCGTTTTCAAAAACAAGCATGGAAATATATTATACTTGTTTTTTGAACTTCTTTATAGTCCTCTGTTGTGTAATTAAACATGATCTCAAGAGAGTTTTGGGATTCACTAAGATATTTAAGGGCTAGAATTTTATGCAACAGAGGGATTGAGTTACATAATTTTAATCTGGGTTGTTTTCAAAGCGAGTACTGTGTCCTGAACATACTCCATCCTGATCCTGAAACTCAGTAAGGAACTAGAAAAATGTGAAGTGCTGGAAATGGCTAATAGATCCTTTAGACAATTAAACCTCTATGTAGCTGAGTTGTGACCTGCTAGATAGGCAGAAAAGACATGAGCTAACCAAGTACCATCCTGAGATATGGTGTATCATTGTAGTACTTGACAAAAGTCCATTTTTTGAAAAATTCATTGAGGTCAATCATCACTGATGATACAAAAAATGCTTTATCTAAAATGACAAATATAATTTTACCTTCTTTCTTTCTAATTTTAAACAACAAACTTCTACACCATTTTTCTAAACTGTTAGTCATTTATTTTGTTTTGCAGACACCAAAAAACTAAATGACTTATTTGTAAAATGGGCCAACTAGTTAGCTGATTGATGGCTACAAACATATAGGATGCTATCTTTACACATTTTTTTTTTTTGTAAAACAGTAAGATCATTTGCTCACTTAAACATTAATGCCTTTATATATGTTCACACACACATATACATACATACACACACATAAACACATGTATACATGGTTTAGTTAGCACACAAGGAGTTAAGCTCGACTATCATGTTCTTTGGTTCCCTTTCAAAATTCCTCTTAAATATCGTTCATAAACTCCCTTCATAAAGTGCTTGAGATTGAATTGAAGTGCCTTGGCAGAGCTTCAGAAAGCCTCCCGCTGCAGAATTCTAAATTTATACGTTCATTCACTTCCTCAACCCACTCTGATTCTGTTATCTTCAGCTCCTGGGGAGGGACATTATTCATATTTGACTGTAAGACTTGTATCAATTTTGAGGAAAGAGTTTAAATAACATTTCAAATTTACAGGATTTTATAAAGCCTTTACAATTATTGGATATGTATTACATTATTAAATTTTTGAATGTTTCATTCCACTGATGTATAAAATTGAATAAGGTTATCTTCACAATAGCAAAGCAAATTCAATTGAAAATATGTCATTTGTTTTTGGTAATTTTGTTTGAGTATCTCATTTCTAGTAAGTTCTTTAGTCAAAGATCAAGAAATCAGACATTTTAAAAGAATTTCATCAGAAAAATAAGCTAATATTCCTCTATATAGTTCCACATACCAGACATATGTAATTCCATTCTTAGGTTAAATAAAAGACACTATCAAATCAGCTGGGAACTGTCTTGTCTCTGTTCTCTGTAGCTTCAGGTTTTATTTGGAGAACTTTCATGGTGAGCATAACTCAGAGAAGGAAATAAAATGTTCAAGTCTTTTAAAGTGAGAATATGTCATTGGGCATTTAATTGTTCAGATGCATGTATGGACTTTAGAGGAGTATCATCCCTTGGCTCACATTGTTCTTTCTGTCAGCCCTGGTTTAGATAATAGCATTCCTAACTTACACATTCTCTTTAGTACGCACTGAACTGCATCATGGGGGAGCCCAAACGCTGGGACAGTATTACTAGGAATGAATCAGAATCAATGTGCTTGCAAATACTAGCTCAGTAGCTACTGCTTCAAATAAGTTCATTTGTATCTGATCATCAGCTCTTTTTTACTAACTCATGTATTCAACAAATATTTTGATTGCTAATTAGGTGCCTGGCATCACGTTAGATGCTATGACACAACAATGGGGAAGGAAGCATTCTTGCTTCAATTGATATTGTTTACTGAAGGGGCTGATAGGTTAATATAAGTTAGATTTAGTGAATA
>CAJQZJ010024678.1:0-12186 GCA_907164525.1 Lophiomys imhausi | reverse complement strand
TTTTACTTAACTATCCTAGACCGTTTTAGACGGTTGGTATCAAGAGGCCAGAGCTTCACATTTTATTTTTAAGTATCTCTAGGTATGATACCATTAGGAAGCATTACCTTTAATTTTGTATCAATATACAAAGATCTATTCAATTGTGGTTAAATATACTCTTAATTATGTTTCAATATACAAAGGTCAATGCCTATGTAGCCCAATACAATCTTAATATTACGTCCATATACAAGGGTCAATACCATTGTGGCCAACTATAATCTTAATTTTGTATCAATATACAAAGATCAATACTGATGTAATCCAATACAATCTTATTTTTGCACAATAAACAATGGTCAATACCACTTTAGCCAAATAAACTACTAATTTTGTATCAATATACAAAGGTATAAGGGCATATTCAATAATCTGCCCCTTCTTCTTGGACCTTCCTGTGCTATGTCTATATCTCATTTTTCTCAAGCCTATGCAGTCCTACATAGGAGAGGAAGAAGGATACAGAAAAGGAGAAGTAGGAAGTCCCTGGGGCTAACCTCCAAAACCCATTAAACAGGACCATTTATCAGCTTGTAGTCTCTTCCCCTAAATATCAGAGTTTTCAGTTATCCTTCAAATAACCAAAAAGAAGGGTGGAGAAACACCTTCCCCACCCTCTGGGCATGGGATGTCGCTCTCTTAAAGTGACTTCCTGCTGATTAGGGTCATAGTAGACCTGTTTGGGGCCAGAACTCAAATGGAAAAAATGGTTTAAAATGTTAGTACACTCCTTTTATGTTCAGTCCTTCTGTTCTCAGCTGTTTAGATGACCTAAGGGGTTTGTAGGCAGAAGCTGATCTTGCAGGCTTCACTGAGGTTCCTGCCCGGGGCATTGTGTAGAGATGAACGATCCCAGTGACATTGGATTGCTGTGGTGGTTGCAGGCCCCCGATGGAGACAGCTATTGAGGAAGTCTGCCAGGCAGAATCTACTGGGTCACTCGTCCTCCTTGGTGCCTGATTCTGCTCTCTGCTGAGGTTTCCGCTGTCCAGCCGTCCCTGGGCTCCCCTAATGGACGCTTCGATTCTCCTGGAATGATAAGAACAGAGCCCTGCCCCAATCCCAACCCTAGGACAATTGCCCTCTTTTTTTGGGGGGGTGGGGTGGGGGGCTAGGTAGTACTTCTCCTGAAGCAAATTTGGCCTTCTGACAACATACAAAGCGTTATCTTTCAATCCGGGTTAAAGAAGAAATCATTCTGTCACCTTGGAGCTAAACCAGCTCTAGTGTATATATTTTGAGATCCCAAAGGACAATCTGCCTGCATTGAGAAGGCCTTTTGTAAGTAGCCTCCAAACCTAGGTCCCTCCAAATCCCATGTGTGTGTCTCTGAACTCGAATTATTGGGATCAGAGACCTGTGTTTCCCATCTGAAGGGATCAAAGATGTGTTCCACCACTCCTGGATCGAAGTCTTTCTCTATTTAGAGTTTGCCCTGCATCAGGCTGACCTTGAGCTCCGGGATCTGCCCGTTTCTATCTCCAGTGTGCTGGGAGCTGGGACCAAGGGTGTACTCTTCTTGAATGATGGGACCAAGAGTATGCACCCTCACCACCCCACTCCGTATGACTCCAGAATACATAAGACCACCAACTCTACGGTGCTCCCCCCCGTCTCCGCTGAAGTCAAAGGCATGGGCCAATACCACAATTCTCTTGTATTTTACCTTAGCTCCACGTCTTCTCTACACCTGGAGGTCTGCAAAACCAGGCCGAATGGCTGTATCCTCTATTCCATTCACAGTGTTTCAGCCCTGCCCCCTGCCTTTTTTTTTTTTTTTTTTTAGTTAATAAATTTATTTGTTTGTTGCTTCAGGTTATATCCTTATCATATTGTCCTCTTTTCCCGCTTCCCAGCCCCACCCTCCCATGCTCTACCCCCTGACCCTTCCGTCTTGTTCCTCTGGGGTAGAGTGTCCAGGGGACAACTTTCAAGAGTCACCTTTCTCCTTTTACCATGTGGGACCCGGGAATCAAACTCAGGTCATCAGACTCGGTGGCAAGCAGCCCTACCCACTGGGCAATCTCACCAGTCACATTTAGTTTAAATTTTTAATAAAAAGTTATGCATGGCCTATGTTTTCAGACACTGGACAATTAATAAAATATGGTTCAAATGTGAAATGTCCCCACAAGTTCATCTACTTGAACACTTTTGTCTCAGCTGTTTTGGAAGGCTGTGGAACCTTTAGAAATGTGGCTTAGCTGACAGAATTAATTCACTGAGGGCAGGACTTGAAGGTAATAATGCTTCAGGTACAGCCCAAGCTCTGTGCTTCCTGAACCACCAAGGTATGAGGAGCCTCTGCCACAAGCTCTGGCCACATGCACTCCTCCATGCCTCCCCTGCCATGGTAGACTACAACTGTGAAACCAAATTAATCTTCCCTCCTTATAACTTCTGTGCAATATTCTGTCGTGGCAGCAAAAGAAGTAACCAATTCACCCTCTAAACTGAACAAACACGAAGACTATGGGTTTGATCACCACAATGTTATTGAAACACACTACAAGAAAAAAAAATCATAGACAGACTGCCGTCCAAAAAGAACAAAAGTTGGAAGCAGGTAAGTGGACAGCCTAGCTCTGCCAAGACAGGGTAGGTAAGTCCTTCATAATTCCTGCTCTACAATCAATGTCTGTCAGAGAAACGGGACCAAACGGCTGAAGATTGATGCTGTAATGTATGGAGAGAAAATGGGAACTGTCCAGGCAGCCACTGGTTTGTCATTTCTTAGTTTTGGAAGCTGCAAGCCCTGCACTTCCTATATAATCAGATATATTTATCCCTCTCAGGTCTCTGAGGTGGTTGAAGAATAGATAGTTATAGTCTCATAGTTAAATTTTGAGTTGTTTAGGAATCAAGAGGGTGTTCTGGATCTAAGAAGATGTTTTTAAAATTGTGATGCAAGTTAGAATGAAAGCTGAGTTGGATATAGAACTTCAAACTCATGGAGATGGTTAGATAGTAGAATGTTAAAGTCAGGTGCCAAATACATATGGACTGCACATTGGGAATGTATGCTAAGCCATATAACTCTCATAATTGTGGCCTATTTATTTCTGTTGTTTTGTATTGTATTTATAGTTATAAGAGAAAGAACCATTTGTTGGACTGAAAGGGAGAGCTGTTGGGGGGGGGGGGAGAAATACCTTAAACTAAAAAAAAAAGGGAAGAAGATGGGGGGTTGAGGGGGAGGAGGGTGGAAGAGTGGGACTGGAGGGGGGAGTAGGGAGGGGATTGTGATTTAGATGTAACTTGAAGAAATAAAAAATAAATAATTTTTTTAAAAAGTTAAAACTCTAAAAAAATAACAAAAAAAATTTAATTTAAAAAAGACTGAAGATAGATGTTCCAGTGTTAAAGAGAGAAACTGGGGACTGTCCAGGCAGCCAGTTGTCTGTCATTTCTTAGTTTTGGAAGCTTCTTGCTCTGAACTTCCTGGTTATTTAGACATATTTATCCTTCTCAGGTTTCTGATGTGGTTGAAGACTATATAGTTATAGTCTCACAGTTAAGTTTTAAGTTGTTTGTAAATTAAAAGGATGTTCTAGGTCTAAGAAAATGTTTTTAAGTTGGTAGTACAAGTTAGGATGGAAACTGAGTTAGGTATAGAACTTTAAGGTCATTGTGATATACAGATAATTAAATATTATTATTAGTTGCCAAATATATATGGTCTGGGCATTGGGAATATATGTTATTCCTCATAATTTTCATAACTGTTGCCTAATTGTTCTTATTGTTTTATATTTTATTTATTGTTATAAGGAAAAGACCCTTTCATTGGACTAAAAGGGGGGAATGTTGGGGGTAAAAAGGATATACCTTAAATTAAAAAATGAAATAAAAGAGGATAGGAGGGAGAGGGGGAAGAGGGTAGAAGGATGGGACTGGGAGGGGAGGAGGGAGGGGGCTGTGATTGAGATGTAATTAAAGAAATAAATAAATGTTGAAAAAATGTAAAAAGAAAAAACAAATCTGATAGATACACAGGAACTGCAAGTATTTTGGCTTATTTTGTATGTGTGTGGTGTACATATGTACATGTTCCTGTGTGTACCTACATATGTACAGGTGTGTGTGCACATGTGCTGAGGACAAAGGTCTTTTCTGGGTGTCCTCCTAAGCTAATCTCCACCTTATTCTTTGCTACCTGGAGCTCACCAATTTGCTGGCCAGTGAGTGCTCTGGCCAAAAGGTGACATATACAACTGCAAAAATTTTCAACAACATGCAAATATATATTGACTAATTTGAGAAGCCAGAAAAATTAAATTAGATCACTTGGCATAGAATTTTGATTGACAGTTTCTAGCTTTTACCTTGAATAAAACACTAACCTCAGTTTCTTCTTTTATAAAATAATTAATAATATCTTCTATGTTAGCCAATACAAGTTCAGCTGTTGTAAAAAAAAATTATCAAAACCCTACAGCTTAAATAAAATCTAAATTATTTTCTCTACCATGTAGGTGAGAAAGTTAAGGACGCCAGAGCTGATGGGGGCACCACAGCAATGTGGCCCAGGGTCCTCCTGTCTTGTTGCTCTTCTAATGTTCTTCTGTCATCTATATAACTTCTATGTTTCATGGAAGGGAGAAGTAAAGGTTTACCTCTTCTCTTTAAAAGTGAAGCTGTCAGATTTTAGTTAGCCCCCTATAGGAATCCAGGAGATGTATCTTTGACTGGAAGGCTGTGAGCCTGCCTGAACTTATGGGTTCTATGGCCAAAGGAAAACCAAGAAGTTGAACGTCCGCTTATAACACCCATTCACTTTTAAACCTCATACAGGCTTTGTGTTCGAAGATATAAATAAAATGTTCACAATATTCAGCTCTGTGGACTTCGGAAACTTTCTAGTTCCTGTCTGAATACCTTGGATGGAGTTAGTTACCTTGGGATCCTTTTGCTATTTAGTTTTGAGATCTCCCAAAGAGCCCCAAATCTGTGAAATCAAACTCAAAATGGGCTCATGAGGCAGCAGTCAGTCTGCAGTGCAGAGACTCACTTAATGAGACACACTAGCAAGTTCTTTGTTTCATTAATGCCTTGTGGCTTTGTAATCTCAAATGTTGTCACTTCGGGACATGGGTTCTTATCCAGTTTATAATCCTATTCGTCTCTCTTAGTTTTTCATTCAAGCAAAGAAACACAAAACAGCAAAAATACTGTTTAATGACAGAAAGATGGCCTGAACTGTCAGTCAGACTTAGACCCCATTTCTTTGGCCAAGAGCAGAGGCATAGCAATTACAACCTTTCTAAAGCCATCTTTCTAAGACAGTTTTTACCCATGCTGTGCTGTAAGCCCCTCATATAAATCTTCTAAGGAACCAGGCAACAGGCTCACATGCTCATTTTCTCAGCTGATGTGCAGGCAGATGCTCTTAGAGTCCTGTTTGTGAGTCTGGGAGCTCGAAAGCCGGTCACCCTTAGGAAGGGAAGAATGCAGAAAGGCAAATGCTAAGCAAGCCACAATGTCCTAATGTGACTAGCTGCCTATTTCAAGAACTTAACACCAATACCTTCTATCCAGAAGACAGCTGTGTGTGCCATTCAAAACATCCAGGCCAGCCTCTTGGTCCTACCTAACCAGAAAATAGCCCTGGTTTTCAGGTCAAAATAAGTTGGCAAAGTATTTTTTCTAAAAGATAAAAACAGACGCTTTATTCTGTGAGCCAAGGACCAAAAAGTCACTCACTCAGGGTTGTGTTGGTTGCTATAGACCTTCTGAGTCTCTTTTCTCCCAAGAAAGACTTCACTCTCAAAAACACCCCAATATTCATGTATCATCACATTCTGTCTTCACTTGACAGTATTTAGAAGTAAATGACATTACTGGAGTTGGGCAACTCTGTAGAGAATATAGAAAAGAAAACTCTGAATGAATTATGGATGGGAACTGTTCATCTGTTGCCATTCACAGAAAGCAGGGTCCTGAGACACACAAACAAGGACACTCAATCACGGACAGGCACCCTACAGAGGGAAACTAGAAACTGAAGCCAGTGACAGCTATCTCCTGTTTCTGCTGACAGGGATCTTGTTGACTTAGGCAATAAATTATCTCCCATTAAAGTGGCAAATATTCAAGATTGATAATTATTTGATTTTTCTTTCAGTTTCCCAGGTAAGACATAGAAAAACAATAACAAATAATCCACAGGGTTTGGACAATGTTGTAGTTAAAACGCAAAATGTCCCTACAGATTTGTGCTTCTGAGCACTTGCCCCCCTTCCCACCTCCACCCCCGCTGGCAATTGCTACAATTCTTGCCAGTTTATGGAACCTTAGGAAGTGAAGCTTTGCTGCACAAAGTAGGTCAATTGAGGTTTGCCTTGAGACTTTATAACTCAGCCCCACTATTCTGTCCTCTGCTTTCTGACTGCCACAAGCTCCTGCCACAGCGCCTTGCCTGCCATGTTGGACTGCGTTCCTTCTTAAAGCACAAGCCAGAACGAGTCCTTTTCCTTCTGTTGCTTCCTGTCAGATTTGGCCACAGTAGCAAGAAAAAACAAGAGTGGAAACAATCAGTCAGTACTAAGGTCTGGGCTTATCTCAGATGCTGGGGCACAAGCCAAAAGCAATGCCACAGAAGACTGATGATCCTATTAAAAAAAAATTATCTCCAGTGTGTTTTTGAAGGAACTCTCAAGTCTAGATGAATTTTGCTTGCTGCAAAGCCTCCAAAAGCAGTCACCAAATCAAAATATATATAAATAGACCTGTGTATGTCATGCCAGCAATAAAGGAAAATTTCCCCTTACTCAGGAAAAGAAATAACATTTATAAAAACAAATAGTGATGTAAACAATATATGATTACTGCCTTTGGATCAAGACAGCTCAGCTAATTGGAAAGGTTGGTTCTAACACAAAGAATTCATACAGGTGTTACAGCCACTTCAGCATTATCTCCGCTCTTTAGTGGTTTTCACTTGGGTTTAATTCTGATAATGACAATTCGTCCTCCCTCTGCTCTTTATGCATTTGTCTGTAATACAACTAGAGAGCTACCCGTGACGTGCCCCGAATTTCCTTGTCTAGTCTCCCCCTGCACTGTGATAGTGTGAATGTCAACAAGACAGAACTGCTCGGTTTGGAAGCATGCACAGCCATTTTTTCTCCTCCCTCGGGCTCTCAAGGTCCTCTGTTGCCTGCGTCATTAATTCTGAAATAATAAGAATTCTATGTTTTTTGTTTGTTTGTTCTGTTCTATTTTGTTTTTCTTTGGGGTAGTGGGAATTGAAGCCACATCCTTGTACACGCTAGGCTGGGTAAATATTCTACCACTGAGTCTTTGCTTTGTTGTGTTTTGCTTAGAAGAGGGTTTTTCCTTTTCTTTCTTTCTTCCTCTCTCTCTCTTTTTGAGGTGCATTCCTTGATATGTAACCCAAGCTATCCTCAAAATTATGATTTTTCTGCCTTAAATTCCTGAGTTACAGGTGTGTCCTACCATGTCCTGGATGGTTTTTACTGTGTTCTAATCTAGGCAGCAGCTGTAGCAGCCATTCTCAGGGATCACAGAAAATGTAGCTGAACACTAGTTGCCGCTAGGCCTGGCCCACCACCGTCCCATTCCTGCCTAGTTTGCCTACAACATACTCATCCTGTCTAAAATCTGTTACACTCGCCACTCCTGTGAATCAGAATATGAGCACACGAACATTTGTATTTTGATAAATAATTCCCACTGCTAGAAAAAATAAACTCATGAAGCTAATAGGAATCAAAGATGCATTAGCTGAATGTTCTTTACTTAAGAAACCCACTTCAAAGGCTTAGCCAGCCACTGAAGACACAAACTTTAAAGCATGACACAGAAGGGAGAACCACTATTTTCCCATTTTAAACCTATGATATTTATCATTAAACTTGTTTTATTTAAAATACACTTAAAACCCAGAATTAGGTCACCTAATCTGAAAAATCTTAGTGCCTCACCTCACACTTGCTGCTTTATAAAAAAAAAAAAAAAAAGTATGTAGGTCTTTTTGCCCCCGGAAATTAAGTCAAAATCTTTTGGAATGATGGGTAAGTATGAGTATTTTAAAACCACTCAGGTGACTCTGGTATATATCCAAGATTGAGAGCCACTGCCAACCCCTTTTGTTGCCCACCAGACAACTAGGGAATCTGGACCAAACAAAATCTTTCTCATTTCTCTCCCTCTACCTCCCTCTCCAATCTCCCGTAGATATGATGTGTATGTTATTTATAGTATATAATTTCGATGTATCAATAGATTCTCTCCCACAAAGCTCAGATGAAGGAATTGTGAGCATGTTTCTACAGCTGAGATAATGCATCACTTGCCCTAAAATGGGATTAGGTTCACCTGTAATCCCAGTACTGAGGAGGCAGGCACAGGAGGATCTCTGGGGCTTGCTAACCAGCCAGTCTAATCATTCAGCAAGCTCTGAGTTCAAAAGAGAAACCTTTCAAAAAATAAGATAGAAAGTTATATAGGAGACATCCAGCATGGACCTCTAGCCTTTATATATCCATACAAATGTACATACACACATAAATATGTACATATGCAAGGCAATTTTTAAATTATATGTGTGTGAATCAAAGAAAATATTCAATCAAAAATATTAAAACAGAGTACATGTGTACACCAGGGTGCCTGCCTTTTTGAAGCATAGGAGGGCTGTTGTGAGTACAATAGGAACCAACTTTTAAAAATTCCATTGATAAAAAAATAAACAGCTTAGACCATTGACAAGGTGTAGAGTCTCCATGACATTGATAAGTGAGCAATGAATAAATTACAGATAAATTAAGTTAAAAATATAAGCCTATTTAAATGCTGCACATAAAACATGTAAAAAGTAGCAAACTTCTCAATCTAGCAAAAATTTAAAAATAGATACCTGAGCCCACACCTCCAGTGGGAGCCCCTACACCAGAGGACACACTGGCACCCAGAACCCCAGGTGAGCCCCATCCAGGGACCACAACACTCCTCCAGCACCCACCCAGCCTACAACCAACTGGCCCACTGTAAATCCCATTGGTCAAAACTAAGACCAGCATCACAGCTGAAAACTACATTTGAAGAAAGCTTTAATTAAATACTGGCCAGGAGGATGGACTCTGGCCAGGCCCACTCTTGAGTTCCTAGGAAAATGGCCACGAGGAACACTTTGCAGGGGCTTTAAAATGCAAAACCAGAGGGCTACCATATTTCCCGTCAGATCCAATCGTGGGCAAGCATATATGCCGACATACTTTCTGCTTGCTTAACTCCTGCATACATCCAATCAGGGGCAGAGGTACATCCAGTGCAGATGGGCCAAACAACCTGATTAGGAGAATAAAAACATAAACAGAGTCCAGCATCTAACCCTGGTTCCCACACCTCCCCTCCTTGTCATCTTATCCCTCCCCACAACTCCAGAGGAAGCCCCTACCCTGCCATAGGCCAAGCAGGCACCCGGAACCCCAGGTAAGCCACCGACCTCATTGAACACAGATGCAAAAATACTCTATAAAATACATTCGAACCAAAACCAAGAACATATCAAAACCAAATCTGATCTTTTTGTACAGAGAAGCTTTTTAACACTTTTTTATTGTTTAAGAATTTCAGGCCCGCATGCAGCGTATCTTGAACATGTCTGCCACCACCTTAGTGTCTCTAACTCTCTCTAGGTCCTCCTACATTTTTCATGTCCTCTTTTGACTTTTTTATGAGCCACTAAATCCAGTTAGTGCTGCCAATATGCACATGAGTACCGGGCTACTGGAGCATGGACACCCGACCTGTAAATGTATTCCCAAAAATTAGAGACTCCATTCCCCCCACGAGCCATCAATTGACAATAGCTTTTCTGCTAATAGTTAAGGCCTTTCAAGCCCTTCTCCCATCCACGTTAGAATTTTGACTGGCTTGATCTTGGGCAGATCATGTGCAGGTAATCCCAGCTGCTGAGACTCAGGGCTGCAGTTAGAAGGCAGCATTTCAGGCACCTCTCCCTTGTTCCTCTTTCCTCCTGCGGCTCCCACACTCCTTCCTCCTCTCGTCCATGAGGCTCCCTGGGCCCAGGCAGTGGTGATGCGGATGTTCCAGTTGGAATGAGCGCTTTGGATCCACTGTTTCTCACCAGTCTGAAGAGTTATGAGGCTCTGCGTTAAGCGCTTCCCACCGCAGAGAGAAGCTTCGCTGGCCAAGGTTGAGAGAGCCCAGAATTACAGACTGAGTTGCTGGCACGACAAAAACAAAACTTCTTTAAAGGAGCCCCTTGGAGAAGCAAGGCAAGAAGCTAGAATCAGGGCCCAGCTGGAAGTTCTGTCCCATCACCACCACCCTTCTGCGCTCAAGCAAATAACCAGAAGGGCGTTGTCACCACTTCCTCACACGCAGCAACCAAAGCTGCAGAAACCAAGTCTCCTGGTCTCTGCTCTTCCCCGGGGCATCAAGAGGATCCTGCTGCAGCCAGAAGTATCTGAGAACGTCACGATTTTGTCTCCCCTGTTAGTTTGTTACAATTTTTTAAAAAATATTTTAGTGGCTGCACTGTTTACTCAGTGACAGGGTATCTACCATCATCTTATTGTATCTAGTCTTGTACCATTTATGATTCAAAGAAAAAGAAATTTGATGTTTGTGTAATGTTTATTATTGTTATTATTATTATTCTTTTGGTTTTATGAGGCCCAGGCTAGTCTCAAAGTTAGTCAACATACAGACAAGGCTGATCTTGAGTTCCTCATCTCCCTTCCTTCCCCTTCCAAGTGTTTAATGACCAGCATGAACCACCATGTATAATTTTTATTATTCTTGGTATAGGGACTTCTATGATCCCACAGTTTCTGGGGCTGGAGTTTTGATATCTGATGCTGCTATCTGAGTCTGCAGGACAGAGAGTAGAAAAGGAGATAGGACAAAGTAAACAAAAAAAGACAAACTGTCTTCTAGGCATAATCTGAAATTCCTGAGGACAGTCTGTGTTGGCTTTTACTGCTATAACCTTAAAGTGGGTCTGCTGCAGGAAAAATCTGGGGTCCTTTTGCATACAGCTGGCCTACAAATCAGAAAATCCCAAGAAGAATCCAGGGAAGGCGAAACCATTGTAGCCATTGCTCTTAACCAATGAGATGTGTGATACAAGCAGCATTTACCACCTATGTGACAGTCAACGGGATGACTCTCGAGTCCTGTATACAAGAGATCCAACCACATATACACTATTTAATTACACCAAAACCTTCATTCAATGGCTTTACACCTTTTGAGAATCTTTGCAGCACAATAGACTCTCTGGACTCAGCTATGCTGTTCTGTTCTGTACTGGTTTTAGTACTGACAACCCAGGGAAGACTGACATGAATATCTTAAAATACAAAGAGTAGTTTCACAGATGTTGCCTCATTTATGTGGTAGCCAGTGAAGGTCAATTTATATCCATTTTAGATGAGAAAGAATAGTCAGAGCGGCACAGTCCTGCCTCCAGAACCATGGAGAGCAGAAAGAGCACGGCCAGGAGGGCAGGTTCCATATCAAGGATTGCTAGGCATCAATAAAATTCTCAAGCCCTAAATGAAGAAAATTAACTATAAAACCAAATCAAAATCTTCATTCCACAGCCTTACCCCATAAGTCTGAGTTAGCTGTCTGGAGATGGGGGCAGGCCTCTGCCATGTTTAAGCTCTAAATTATTATGAAGTTCACCAAAGTTGAGGAAAACCAGGCAGGACTATGATGAAGAATTTTAAAGACAGCCTGGGGACAGAGGACAAAGGCTTTGATGGCTGAGGTGGTGAATCTCAGGCCTTAGTGTGTAAGAACCAACTGGAACCCAGATGCTGCCACACAGGCCTCCAGGTATTGATCCATAAATCTGGAATGTGCTTGTGTATGGGGAGAGTGAGTATGCAGTGTGCATGTGTCTTATACAAAACTTGATTAACGCAACTCCAACAAGCTTTTATCCCTCGCACAATACGGGATTACCAAATAAGTTTTTAGCAGCCATTTGCCTCATTGTAGCATCTTAATTCTCCAAATATCTAACCATTTATCTCAAAATTTCTAGGCAGATTACTGTTCTTAATCCTTATTGATTTAGCCACCATCCAATTATTGAAGGGGCTGATACATTAATATAAGTTAGATTTAGTGAATACCTAAGTT
>CAJQZJ010024674.1:14491-69995 GCA_907164525.1 Lophiomys imhausi | reverse complement strand
GGTATTGATCTTTGTATATTGATACAAAATTAAGATTATAGTTGGCCACAATGGTATTGACCCTTGTATATGGACGTAATATTAAGATTGTATTGGGCTACATAGGCATTGATCTTTGTATATTGATACATAATTAAGAGTATATTTAACCACAATTGAATAGATCTTTCTATATTGATACAAAATTAAAGATAACGCTTCTATCATACCTAGAGATACTTAAAAATAAAATGTGAAGCTCTGGCCTCTTGATACCAACCATCTAAAACGGTCTAGGATAGTTAAGTAAAACAAACTCCTAGTCATGCAAACATGTCACTTTGTTAGCTACTATGACAGTCTATCACAGATATTCTCTAAACTACCCAGTAATCAAGTTGCTAAGAGACAAGCAACATTTGCTTATCTAAATACAAGAGATGGATAGGGCATATTCAAAAACCCCAAGAGATCTGCAGAATATGGCATTCAAAGATGTTATCTTAAATTAAGATTTTCTTTTTTTATTGATATCGAGACATATCAGCTCCTGACAGCACCCCCTATTCTACTCCACGTAGAAGATAAGCATCGAAGAATCTCCAGTATAAGATGGTTGAATTAGTGGCAAGCCTATCTCTTGGCATGAAAAAACCCCTTGCACCAACTGCAGACAGACTGCTGTCCAAAAAGGACAAAACTTGGTAGCAGGGAAGTCGACAGCCTAACTCTGCCAAGACAGGGTAGGTAAGTCCTTCACAATCCCTGCTCTACAACAAATGTCTGTCAGAGAAACAGGACCCAAAGGCTGAAGACTGATGCAGGAATGTATGGAGAGAAAATGGGAACTGTCCAGGCAGTCATTGGTATGTCCTTTCTTAGTTTTGGAAGCTGCAGGCCCTGCACTTCCTATATAAGCAGATATATTTATCCCTCTCAGGTCTCTGAGGTGGTTGAAGAATAGACAGCTAGAGTCTCATAGTTAAATTTTGAGTTGTTTAGGAATCAAGAGGGTGTTATAGATCTAAGAAGATACTCTTAAAAGTGTGTTGCAAGTTAGTATGAATGTTGAGTCAGATATATACCTTTAAACTCATGGAGATGGTTAGATAGTAGAATGTTAAAGTCAGGGGCCAAATATGTATAAACTGGACATTGGGAAGGTATACTGGGCCATTTAACTCTCATAAATGTGGCATATTTATATCTGTTGTTTTGTATAATATTTACTGTTATAAGAGAAGGAACCATCTGTTGGACTGAAAGGGGAAACTTCTGGGGGGAAGAGGGTGGAAGGGCGGGATAGGAAGGAGGAATAGGGAGGGGTTTGTGACTGAGATGTAACTTGAAGAAAAAAAATAAAGTATTTAAAAAAAAAGATCATTAATTAGGGATTAGTACTCACCACACCTATATAAAAAGCTGGTTTCTTACATACCAAGAACAAAAGGAAGACTATCATTAAAAAGTGACTAACCAGAATGTCAGATTTTATCACATAGTGGGCCTGGTGAGGGTTTGTCAGGGAGTTCTGCTTATTCAGTCTACCAAGGGTACCAGGAAGGCCACTACCTTAAATCTACTACCCTTGCTGATCCGCACTTTCAAGATCTTAAATATATGCTGCATTCGCTAATAGAGACATTAAAATTCTGTTCCTCACAGGTTTTAGAGGACAGCAAAGAGAATTTTTAATTCCAAAAGTTTTAGGAAATTACCCAGATGAGGAGCCCACCATATATAAAATATCATTTTAACATATTCTTAACATACAGATAATGAGATATTTCACTGGATCTTGAAGCAGTGTGGACTGATTGTACACAGCATCTTCCAGTGTGTATTTGTCATAATTTGAGGGCTTTGTGTCCCCCTGGAATAGCGGTGACCATACTAGGCAGTAGAGACAGAGATTTTATAGACAGTGCGTGTCAAAGGATGTGCACTGGTTTTCTCAAAGTGACAACCCAAGAGCCAGCTGGAGGAGAGGGAGCTCTGGGTCTGGGAAATGGCTTTAAGCTGCATTCACAATCCACGCCAAGGATGAAGAGAAGAATATAGCTTAGGGCCAGAACAGGAAAACTAGGGTGATGGGAAAGAGTCAGAGCCAAAAGGAATTTCCAGAAAGAATTAGAAAAAAAGAAGATCGGTCACTTAAGAAATGAAGGAAAGGGCTCACAGTTGTTATTGTTGTGTGTGAGTTTTAATGCTGTAATGTGTGCCTTCAGTGGAATGTCTCTGAAAGGTGAGTTCTGCATACCCTGGCAGTTGGAAAACAGCAATGCTATTTATTAAACACATGCTGAGTATTCCTCACAGCTTAGGCAGTGCTAGGCACTGGAGGAGGCAAAGCTGTGGGACACATCTGAACCTTTTGTTGTGGTTTTTGAGACAGGGTCTCTATTATGTGGGTCCATGCTGACCTTAACATCACTGTGAAGCCCAACCTGGCCTCAAACTCACCAGCTTCCTGTTTCTGCCTCCAATGTGCTAAATTACAGGTGTGCACACCACACATGGCCACAGTCATTACTTTTGAGGGGCTCAAATATGATGTGGGGGACTAAACAGCAAACTGCAGCAATGTGTAAGAGGTTTACAAGATGCTCCAAAATATAACTTAGGTTTTTTTCTATGAAACATTCAACAGACTTCCGCTTTGGTTAGGGGTGGATCTTTCAGGCAGCAGGGTTCACATCCATTGACTTCGAAGTGATCCAGGATATGATTTCATGTTTATATTCAGCTGTGCTAAATTAGGAAAATACCAATACAGGAAACTACAGAGATCACTCACTATCTGAATTGTATGATAAAAAAAAAACTGGAGAAAATTTCAGACAGAGCCCCAATTCTCTGCTCTCCTACTGTCTGCTCAAAATCCAACTTGACACGAAGGAAACGGAATGCTTCGCTATTTCAAACACTATGGAAAATGCCTGTGTCTGTATTCTGGATGTGAATGGATGGATGTGAACAGCAAGCTGCATTGGTAACTAGAATGGTTTTGTAGCCTTTCATTTTATGATTTTATAATCTGCCTCAAACTCTTCCAAAAGTTTTAAAAAAATCAATTCAGATTTTATTTCAAAGTACAATAACTAATGTAGTTCATTGAAAGTGTAACCCAACAACTCTTTGCTTTCCTTGAAACAAGGAACATCTGACACACAGAGTGACTACAGTGATGCAGTAATAGCATGTACATTGCCAACCCACACAGAAGCCTGAAGCCCACAGGGGCTCTGAAGCCTGTGGCAGGTAATCCACTTTTTGAATAAGTGTGACAGGAGCAATCCAACTGCTCAGTTTATAAGCATAATCAGGCTAGAATCTAAAACACGACAGAACCTCCTGATCAATGGTAAATTGTGTACTAGCTAATCGTACTTGTCAACTTGGCACACCTGGGAAGAGGACCTCTCCACTGAGGAACTGCCTTCTTCAGATTGGCCTGTGGGTGCATCTGTGGGGCATTTTGTTGATTGCCAATAACAGAGAAAGGTCTAGGCCACCATAAGCAATGCCACCCCTGGGCAAGTAGTTCTGAGTTACAGAAGAAAGCTAGCAGAGTAGATGCTTCAGTTAGCCTGTAAGCAGCATTCCTCTGTGATTTCTCCTCCAGGTTTCTGCTTTGGCGTCCCTCAATGATGGACTGTAAGATAAAATAAAGTCTTCCCTCCCCAATCTAGAGCAACCTGTAAGAAATTCAGATATACATCAAATTAGCACAAAAGCATTATTTTCAAGTTACCTTGATCATCTAATTCAATGTACTGGTAGTTTCATTGCATTCAAATTTGGTAGTGGATAGTGTGTGGTTTTAAAATTATAGTTATAAAGGTATTTTAAAGTGCTAAGGTGAAATGCAAATTAAATATTTACAGAGCCTTTCAAGTCTCTGCAGGGAACTAAAGTAGACCAGAGGTTGAAGGTCACTGGCTCAGTAAGCACTTTGACGTGAAAGCACGAATTCAACAGGAACCATTGGTGCTCCTACCTGAGGGTTTAGGCCTAAACATCAGTCAAGAGGGAAAACCATTTCTCATTGCCACAAAAACAGAGAAGCTGAGAAATGAAGCTCCAGACGGAATCTGGAGAGCATCTAATGACTTAGACTGAAAGAAGCTGGGGCCAACTTGAGATGTATTATTCATGTCTCAGTGGTTCTCATTGGTTAATCCTTCAACAATTTACCTACTCATCATGTGCCAGGCACACTCTAAGAAACTTGGGATACATCATCGAAGAAATAGACAAAATTCCTATCTCTATGGAATTTATAATCTACTGAGGACAGACAATAAACACAGATAAGGTTCACAATAGCTCTTGTTTTGTTATTAGGTGACAAGAGGAATGAAAACATACTGGAGTCAGAGGAACCAGAACTGTAGAGGAGGTGGCTGCTGTTTCAAATGGGATAACTAGGGTGGGTCTCACTGAGAAGGCACAAGATGGGTAAACCAAGAGACTATCATGTAGAGCAAGCTCTCCCAAGGATCGCCAAACAGCATGACTAGGAAACCTGTCCCGCATCAGAAGCATTGGTCAGAGGCCCTCCAGGTAATTATAATGGACCCAGAGACTTGAGTGACACTGGCATCAAGAAAATGACTTAAAAGAACATGTTGGGCTGGGTGTGGTTATGCACATTTGTAATACAAGTACCCAGAACCTAAGAGAGCATGGTTGTGAGTTCAAGGCCAACCTTGGCTGGAAAGTAATTCCCAGTCTCAGGCCCTCATTCCTCCTCAAAGAGGAGCACGTCTATGTATGTGTTCCACAGAAACTGTGGTAAGACTAGGTGTATGGAGACGAGAGCCTTGAGGAGAGGGGCGGGAATAAGGAAAGAGAAGCCAAGGGACTCTGGGTCACTGGTAGCCTTGAGGTCTCAGTGAGAATTCTTACTCCAAGTGAGGAACAACTGGAGGGTTTCAGGCAGAAGGGTCACAGGGTTGGACTCATTCTGTCAAACGCTGGGGTCAGACTGAGCGGAAGCAGTACAGTACTTTCCTCAGAGAATGCTCCTTAGTTTTCTTTCAAAATTTGCTTTGGGCAGTGGTGTGCTTCTAAATGGCTGAGGTCAGATCTCAGGATGAAGAACTCTGATTGACAATGTGTGCTGATTCCCACGGTATATCACCTCTACCTCAGGGACCCCAAGTTGCCAGTAGGCTCACTGAATGTGGAGTTGCAAAGAGGGGTACAGGGGGCTCAATACTGACTGCAGGTGGTCTCACAATGTCCCTGCTAATGCTAAGAGCAGCGTGAATTCTGTAAGTTAGGTTGAAAGTGTTAATAAGATTCCATCCGTCCATAGAAACATATGTCCATATCTTCTACAGATATATTACTGCTCATTAAATACAGACCCAATTCCTTAGAATTTAACACAAAATTACTATTAACCTTCTTTAATTCACGCATGGGGTTCACACTGCTAATCCTAGAACTCAGAAAGCTGATGCAGGTAGACTGCCTTGAGTTCCTGGACATCCTGAGCTACAAATGTGAGATGCTGTCTCAATATATTACCTTCCTTAAAGAATGCCCCATTAATACGAAACCCCTATTTTCTTGACATAAAAAAAGAATTCTTTTTAATTTTAGTTAGGGGTCATCTGCCATTCCATTTCCCCCTACTAGAATTAATATTTTACACACTCAAAAAGTACACTGAGTGGGAGTGGCCATGCAGATTATGGTCTGGCTCCCCAAGAGCTCTCTTGAATCCAGGCACACTATCAACAGTGTTGAGTGCATTACAGAAATGAAAATTTCAATCTATTTGGAGGCAAAGCCAAGTTTGCATAAGCCTTTATCCATTTTATTTTCCATTCAGGAACTTACCCTGCCTATCAGATTGCAGCTTATGAATGACACTAAGAAAGTAGCATCTTCCATCAGAGAAAGACATTCTGGAGCCTCAGGATGAGCAGTGTTTGCGCCCATCAGGAGTATGCGTGGCTCCTACTCCATTCAGTGTGGCCCAGTGCGAAGCACCACCCACATTCAGACCTCAGGCAGCCAGACCAGCAATGCACACAAGCCCACACTCCTGTGAAACAATGGGGTCTTTCAGGCCTCATAATCTTGTGAAGAAACAGGCGAAAACGTCATGGGAAAAATTAGGAAATATGGGAGGAAAACAGCTCACAAAACGAGGGGAGGAGGCGTTTGCTCACAAGTTCCAATTCCCTGAACAACGAGAAACAAGCAGGACGGTTCCTTTTCAAAGGAGAGCTCCTCACTCGCCTCCCTTCTCTTCCCCGGTATTACAGCACCGAGTCTAGGGTGTCAGGATGAGAAAAATTTAAAAACTTAGGAGCAGAGTTAATTTCAAAAAGCTTAGCCTCCAGAAAAAATCGCAATATGCAGGCCTACCCTACAGTCTTGTTCTGTGATCCAAAACACCAGTACAACAACTAGACATCAACAGTTGCACAAAGAAAAATGGAAACTAACTCTTCACATGCTCCACCCCCGCAGGTCTTCGTAAGATGTTTTTTGCTGTTAAATCTGACGTAATAACCACCTCTACACCTCAGTAATCCTTATTATCTATCAAACTCAATCCCCAAGCGCAGAGGCTGCAATGTTCCATTTTCCACCCGAGCCTTCGTCACAAGCTCCACCTGAACTCATGAGACAACACCTCTCTCCATGTAAAAGCTTCCATTTAAGATCCACCTCGGGCAATAAGGATTTTTAAGTTAACTAAGGACATCTGTAAGCTACTCAAGAAATGTCTCTTTGGTATGTTTTCATAATACAACTGTATTTTCCAATTACTCATGTTAACTGGAATGTACTAACCCCTGAGGATGAAGACTTACTTATTTCTTACTATTTCCAACTCTTGACTATGTTGTTACCAGTAGGATATATCAGCCGTGACTACCACTACACAACTGCTGTTGCCATCCAACAGTGAGTATGATGATCTCTATTTGTAGAAAAGAATCACCAGATATATGGGAAGGGGTGTTTACTTTGCCTTTAGAAGAATAACACAGCATACAAAAAAGGCATAACGATGTTTAAGGGTCAAACAACTGAAAAAGAAATATACTTAACAGGGAGAACAAGACAGTCAAACCAGAAGGAAAGCTATGTCTTCATAGACATGGCATCAATATCTCTGTAAGTTTGGGCATGCTGCGTATTAATTTTCATTCAATTCTAAAATGTTTTTAATTTTCTTCTTGATCGATGTTTCTCCAAGTCTGATACTGGTTTAAGTATTCTTGGAGAAGAAACCATAATTTGCCATCATTTGAGGCAGAGTTCAGAGGCAGGTAGTGAAATGAACAGAATTAGGCGGAAATTAATCATGCTAGCTGAAACACACAAGGGAGGGAGGGTGGCGACTCTCCATCAGAGCGCAAAACAAAGTCTGTCCACAGAGGAACTCCTGTGTCTCCACAGGTTGAGACAACTGCAGACTTCCAAGGCAAACTCTCAAAACACTGCTTCAAACTTGCTGGCTCAGAAGAATCACCTGGAGATCTTTAAAGCGCCTACTGCATCAGTCACACCCCACACTAAAATTTCAGGGTGTCTAAAGTAAAAGCCAGGTCCCTGTGATTTCAAAGGTCACCCAGATAGTTGCAGTGTGCACCCATGCTCTGGAGTCTTGTCTCAGACTATCATGGTCCAGGCCTAGCTCACAGAGGAAAGAGTGTGATAATTTACATTGAGGTTAGTGTTGCTGATCAGCAAAGCTTAATTTGGACACTTGGAAGTGGGAAATCACTATATTGGCTTGACAATAATAAGTCTGTTCTCATCTTTCTAATCTGGTGTTACCAGATCTTTCAAAGGCCTTTAAATAAACTCGTGGCTTAGAGACTTACATCAGGGTAAGGAAATTAGGTATGATGGGCTTGGCAAACAAAAACAATTGGATTGTCACTCCTGAAGCATGAAAGCAACCATTGGTCCTTTGCCGGCTGAGGGGTTACAACCAACTACGCAGCCACAGAACCTGCGTCCTAGTTAGTGGATCTGGCTGCTGGTTTGCAAACCCGCTCGCTGTATGCGGCAGCTTCTTTGATTCTGACTGGGCTGCAGTGGGGCCCCTAGTCACTATCTAACTGAAACTGTCCAAGTGATTGATGCTGCATCATACAAGTGGAACTGAGGCTATGATAAGGGGCTCTGAGGCCTTGCACTAGAGTGGGGCCAAATCCTTGTTCCATTTGTTACTGACTGCAGCTCAGGTCATTGCCTGGGAGAAGGGAAGATAACTGATAACTCCTTTGTCACAAGGTTTAGGTTAGTCAATGAGTCAACTTTTTGGATTGTGCGGAATATTTGGCATAAAACCTAGTACAGGGCAAATGCTCAATTCTGTGCATGCCATGTGTGCATGTGACCCTGGCGTAAGGACCAGATGATACATACGTACTGCATAAGGCATACAAAGTAATGTCTCCATACAGAAAATAAGTATGTGAGTATGCACACAGTAGCAGGTCAGTGCTCTGGCCACTCTGTTACTGGCCATCTTCAGTGTGGATTTTATCCTTAACCTTACCATACTTCAGCCATTGCTTCAGAAGCCACACTTTAATAGCCTGAAACTGAATGGGGGGAGGAAGGAATACATGATCTCTCATTTAACTATCAGGAGATCCTACTAACCATGAAAGACAGTTCTGCCAAGCTGGAAGGGACACATGAATCAACGAGCAAAAGGCAATATGGACACTTGGCTATGCCTACACCATGATAAATAATATCACTAGACCCAAAGGAAACCCAACCCCTTTTATTTCCTGGGGGACACCACTGGAACTGTGTTTTGTTCAAGATCACACTGTCACTGGGAGAACTAGGGTCCGGCTGAGACTCAGCACCCTTCCTCTTCCACGTGGCCCCTGTCCCTGGTGAGGTCACATTCAGAGGCACATGACTATACCACAGTGCAGCCCTCATGGATAGGGCCAATGTGAGAAGTGAGGTGTGTGATGGTGCCCAATCTGCCCAAGTCCTTTTCTGATCTAAATTCTCCACCCAGCAGAGAAAGACATTTTCAGCTGAGCCTCAGAAAACAGCTTCGAGGCTAAACTGCTTAAAGATATTCTGTCCCATTTCTATAAGACAATTATAAAAACGTTTAATTTCTCAATTTCATTAGATATAACCTTTGACAGATACAAACACAATCACATCTGTACTCTTTTATCCACTGGCCAAGGACAGGAAATCCTGTCTTTCGGCTCTCAAGTCTCAGACACTCCGAGTCTTTTCCCTGGCACATGTGACCTTGTCTCTGCAGTAATTTAAATGTTCCTTCGATGTCATTTCTGCTTGACCTTGGCAACATAACCAAACAGCAAATTTAAATGCTATCAAGTAAAGATACGTTTGCATCCTGCTACCAAACCCCCCATGCAGTTCCAACGCAGTGACCCTGGGCCAGAGCCTAATCCAAAAGATTACAAAGCGACATCCTGACAGGTTGCCATGACAACGCCTTAATGTCAACTATTCCATGTCCCAGGGCTGCAAGTCTCATTTTGAGTCTACTCATATTCTATTATTTCATGTTATAACAACCAAATAAAATGCAATTTGATATGTCAGTAACCAAACATAGTAAGAGATGCCACTTGCTATTACAGCCAATAATAAAAGGCTTCTAGTTGCTTCGGTTCCAAAAATATAGCAAATCATCATATATTCTAAGTCTGGTTTTCAAAGAGAGGCTATTTTGCCAGATTTCCTCCATTTTAACTAATTGGTCCATATTTAAGAAAGCCTTGGTGATGAAGAGAATTCCAGTGAAAGCCAGAGACGTTATTATTTTCTCAACAGGAGGAAATAAACTGATCTTCCAGTCTTCTGCAGACACAGTATATCCAATCCAAAGTGGAGGGAACTAACTACCACATAATTCTCCTAAGGGCACAAATAAACAAGTGTGCCTTCTAAGAATTTCAACCCTTTAACCAACGGAGAGAGAGAAATACTTACTAGGGCTGAGCTCCAACTAATCAAAGCAGTCTGTTTTAATCAGCAGCTTCCCTGCCCTTACACTGTTACCTGTTCTCTTAGATACAACGAGGTTAAAATCCACCCCTGCGGACGTCCCCCCTCTTCTGTCTTACCCTGTGACCCGGGTGAAGCAGAGCTGAGTAGACCTGTGTGGAGGGAAAGTTCTTTTGAGCAATTCCCATCCACTGAGCTAAAAAACACTGAAATGACCTCTTGTAATTTTTTCCCTGCTTCTCAATTAGCAGAAACACTACTGGAAAAATGTCTGTGAGATAAACAAGTCTAGGATGACAGAGAAATTAAGACAAAACATACATATGGACTAAATAGTCAATCTATAAAACATATGGTATTTTACACTATGTAAGATTTTTAATCCTAAAAGTAAGGGTATTATAAGAAGTACACGCAAGGGATTCAAGCCAACAATTTTAAACCAATGCAAATATCTACAATCTCTACGCCAGTTCACATGCTGTTTTTCCAGATTTTCTTTTCCCTTTAAAACCAGAAAATCAGCCAGGTAAGATGGCACAAACCTGTAATCCCAGCACCTGGGAAGCTAAGACAGGAATCTGTGAGCCTGAGACTGAGAAGAGGCTAAGGGCCTCTCACAAGCTAGAGGTCTACCTGGGCTGGATAGGAAGACTCTGTCTCTAAAACAAACACAAACAAAGATCAGTTTCCATGTACCTTTTCTTCCCATCATCACAATAGCTGCCAGAAAGTTCAAATCCAGTTTCTACCAAGTCCTCAAATGTGCTTTTGTTACCTCTAATTCTTAGGTACACCTTTCTTACTTTTTGCTGTCTATTACAGGCTATATTTCGGGATGCAAATGAAATTATTCTGCAGTGATGCAGGGCATTATTCACTAGATAGTTGTCACTAAGTATTTTTGCTGACTGCTACTCTAGTCTGCCTCACTTTGGTCTGAAAGATGGGAAACTGTATGCTTATGAAAAACATTTGATTCAGCTCACATAGCAACGTGAAATTCTCATCTTTGATTTAATCACATTTGAACTCATGAGGTGAGACCTGCACCAGAGCCTTTTCTCTGTGTCTCCTCACCCTGCCCCAGAGAACTCTGGTGGGCTTCTATCTGCCTGTGCACACAGAAGCCACCTCTAGTGAAATCCCCTGAACCGTGAGACTGCTGGCCTGGATCAATACAGATTTAGGTTTAAATCTGGAGTTTTTGATGCCCGTGTGACCCTGGACAAAGTACTTAAGCTTGAAGAGTTTCAATTATTAAATGTGAAAACTGGAATGACAAAGCAAACGTTTGGGAGAGTTGATGTGATTAATTAATGCTCAGAGGGGCCTCAGCAAATACTTGATTCATCAGTCAACACTCAATATAGACCAGCTGTGGGTATTACCAGTTTGCACAAAGAGTTTTCAAAATAGTGGTGGTCAGTGTAAGCTTATTGTCTTTAGTGTTCCTAACTCCAGCCACACAAGTTCATGTGAGGATTCTCCCGGAGTGGGCCAGGCCCAGGACACAGTTCACTTCACACAGTAGTCACACTTTCAGAAACTGAGTGCCAGAAGTGGTTTTTGTTTGTTTGTTTTTAATTTTCCTTAAGCCCAAGGGCTGGCTGTCACCAGACACCCAGCGGCAGACAGACAGGGTGAGCTCAGCTCTGCTCTTTATCTCCATTTTCATCAGCTACCCAAAGCCTGCCCCAGAGTATTCTGGGCTGTGCAGATTGGGCAGCTGGTGATGTAGTTCAGTTTCCTGGAAATACAGGCAGCAATTTCCTGTGGCTTCCTCTGTTTTTGATGTAGATATGAGCACATGTAAAGACTAGACACATCAAGGGTCGGAGCTTCAGTCACTGGTTCTGTAAGTGCTGAAAAACACTGTAATTTCCTCATAAACAGATGAAGAGCAGTGTATGCTGTCGTCTCCCATGCAGCGCGCTCCCTGAGAGGCCACACAGTAAGACTGAGGGGTGACAGTGGGACCGCAGGCGCATCTATGTCCACGGCCTGCGGCCCGGGCTGATGAGCGCTGCATGAACTTGCTTACCATGGCCATCAAGAAGCACATCTGGGAAGGTCAGAGCTTTGGACAAAATGGCCTGGAAAAGCTCTTGTCTGTTCACAGGACTTCAGTCAAGATTTCTCCAGAATTAGAGGCCAGGTCAGAGAAAGGTCGCTTTTTGAAGTGGAAAGCAATAAAAAGGTCAAATGAGTGAGACTGTTCACACGACATTCTAACAGTTTAGGGAGAAAGACATCAAGGTATGGGTGGCTGATCTCTAGCCAGGTTCGCTGAAGGTGACCATGGTAGGTGCTGAGGACTAGAATAGATGAGGGAACACATCTTGGCCAACAGTCCCATAGACAGATGTTGTAAGGTGGCGTCACACTTACAAAGGGGTCATGTCATTCCTGGTAGGCTCGGAATGGCTTTGGAAGCTGGCCCGACCTTGCCACTTAGCAGCTAAATGACCTTGGACCTGTGACCTCACCCTTCGAAAGCTCCGCTGCCTCCTGTGATCTCTGCTTGTTCCTCACTAGCTTGCTTCCTTTGTGAAACACTGCTCCTGTTCACCAAAGGGACAACCGACAACCATGGCTACAGCCACCTGCTCGCCCAACAAGCATTATAACAAACTGTTAAGTACTCTGCACTTTAAGACAGCCTGTCCTTTTCAATTGAAAAAGTCCTAGTTAATACAGCTACCTCACAAAAGTTGCTGTCATAATTAAGTGACACCGGGAAGATACAAGAGGGCTGTGGGACAGGCTCAGTTGCTAAAGAACTTACTGTCCAAGTGCCAGGATCTGAGTCTGACCCCCAGTGCAGTGGTGTGCAGCTAGAATTCCAGCCCTACTGGGCTGGAGGCATAAGGACTCCTTCCTGGCCAGCCAGGCTAAGCGAGCCACCAAGTTCGGCTCACTGGATGGAAAAGGAAGCCTGTCACTTGAAGGGACTAGGGCTAAATGTTAAAACTAGAGACTATGTGGTCTTATAAGAGGGGCGCTGGGAGACTGGGCAAAGCTATTCTCCCTCACCCAGGAGTATCATGGATCTTATTTTTAAGGCCTGGGATGAGTTGAGAGTTAAAAAAAAAAAAAAGAAATAGGGGTGCTCCAAAGTTAAGTATTCATTCCTCCTACATGCTGTTATGACCACGTGTATCTAACAGGCTAGGAGACATCTTGACTTCCGTGTCCTCTCTGTAGGCCACATGAAATTCCCTGGCTGCTGGGTCCAGTATAGTTTATTTCCTTAGTATCTCTCTATTTGCTGCCACTTTATACACCTCATAGAATGTTCCCTCTGGATTTAACCAGATAAATGCTGTGAGCTTGCTGTGACACCCTAGTCTCAGTGAACATGTGTTTTATATCGCAAGAACATCTGACCACATCTATTAGTGTTGTAACATGACAGAACCTGAGAGAACAGAGATGTTTCTCAGAACAACTCCAAAATTCATCCAAAAAAAAAAAAACCCTCAAATACAACACAATCCCTTCTTGCCAATAGTTACATTGACAACTTTTCTGAATGAACCTGTTAGGAAATGTCAAGATGTATGAATAAATAGTTGCGACTTCTATTGTGTGTTCTGGTCACGTACCCTCTGATCAGGAAGAAGGGCCACAAAGAAGGTTAAGTCCAGATCACAGCTCCAATGAGACAGAGACTCAAAGCCCTGGGAGACAGGGAAAAAGATGACCATGGAAAGGGGATAAAGGGGGATACCTCACAAGGTCTTGCAGGGACAGCAAACGTGTCTGAATTTAAACAGCCATTGGTCACTGTAGAGATCAACATATGTCATGCATAAATATCAGACAAAATCTTGCTGTTTTATGAATTAATACTTAACAAGCCTCATTACTAGTTTAAACTAAATAAAAACAATAGATCTGTCCCTCAGTCTAATTTATTTATGCTCAGAATAAAATAATATTCTATATGAATCTATGGAAAATTTTATAATAGTCTTAAGTTCTTCCTAAGGAAAAAGTATATATCTATGCCTCTGTCACTTAATTATCCGTCCACCCATCATAGGAAAAAAATTCAAGGAACTCCTTTAAAAAGGCAAAAAAAAAAAAAATGACAGGAAGACACACGCTGGCCAGATACATTTCAGGAGTGGTTGCCATAGAAACTAGTCAGTAGGTTTCATTTTTAGAGTTATGCCTTTTGATAAAATATTAAGTTTCTTGGAGTGTTTACTTACACACACACTAGCACAACTGCTGATGTTCATGTTCAACTAAATTGCTTTAAAACTATCTGACTAAAGTTCTACATTTAGGCTGCCAATTATCTACAAAGAAACCAATTCATCTTAATAAGCTGGCTGCTGAAGCTCACTCTTCCTCTGCTCCTAGGTATTTCCTATTGAGTAGAATTTGAAGTGAAGGTGTGTAGGCATTAAAGAGGTCAGGTACTTGACAAGAACCCAAGAAAATAAGCCTTGGTCTTGAGAGGTGCCTGACAGCACGCCAACCATTGGTGCTCACGTCCTCCAGTCTATCTGGCCTACTGCTTGCTTGTTGTAAGCATATTACTTAGACCTCATTTTTCTGAGACACGGTGGCTCTTTCTCACCTGAAAGAAATGATGACATATTTCATCTTGGGAAAGGCATTGTAACAGTGCCATGCATGGAGCTCATCTGCCGTTTCCTTTGCATTTGTAGTTATTTAATAACTACTTCCTGTGAGTCTGAGTCCAAAAAGCACATACTGCGCTTCCTATTTTGAAATTTAAAAAATTACACATTCTAAAAAAGAATCAGAACCATATTTACTAATTCAGATACTGACTTTCAAGCACGGGCAGCAGATTAGTGGCTGCAATAAATTTTTCTGATCAAAAAGCATCTATGTTTGTAAATCAATGCTCAAATAGTCTTTGGACTATAATCAACAGGCAATCAGTACGTCTGAGGTGTGCCACGAGAGGCCTAACAATCACTTAACCTGGCCTATAAAATGTCTTTGAGCCATAAACCTGGAAATCTTTGAAATGGGAGCTGGTAGATTTAGTTTTCTGTCAGCTGGGAGCACCCTGGCTTCAGACCAAGAAGTCAGTCCTCTCTAAACAATAAAATCAGCAACAATCCTGACGTCCTAGACACAGGAAGTAAATCACATTAGCAGCTGAGGAGAGGCAATGAACTTTCTGTCTGAAGGGCAGCTAGGAAAGAAAACAAGAAAAGATCAACTGGAAATGTCATGGTAGAGCCTGAGCCAGGTGTTGGCTCTAGAATGACTGACAGGTCCCCGTGAAGAATCAAAGGGGCCCAGCTACCGCTTTGAAGCATTATGCAGCTCTTTTTTTTTTTGGGGGGGGGGGGGGGTGCTTTTAAATGATGCATGTTTGTGTATAAACATTTCAACAATTTCTGGCACATGTTTATTTCTATGGTTAGATGTGACTAAGAAATTGTATCTGTATGACTAAGAGATGATGACTATCTGTGGAAGGATCAAAGGTTATGTTTGCTTTTATATTTTCCCTAGGTTCAGCACCGCATTCATGATCTCTTATAGAAAGAAAGATAAGTGCATGCACACACGCGTGGGCACGCACAAACACATACACACACACACAGTTATTTTAAAAAAATTAAACTATGGTATGAGAATTAGTCAAACAGTGGCACCAGAAAAACAAATACAGTGGTCCTTGAGTGTGTGCGGGGACTCATGAATGTCCAGATCCAAGAAGGCTCAAATCCCCTCTACAAAATGGCACAGCATCTGCTTGTAGCTCAAGATCCTCCTGTGTACTTTAAATGGTCTGCAGATTCTTTATGACACTAATATACCATAAAGGCAACATTTTTGGTGATGCCATCTTGTCTAGGGAATGACAAGAAAAACAAAGTCTGTATGTGTTCAGAACAGACCAATTTTTCCCAAACGTTTTCAAGCAGGAGCTGCTTGTCTCTATCCGGGGATGTGGAGCCCATGGGATACAAAGGGCTGTGGCAGAGCAAACCTTTACTGCTGTTCCAGTTCTGCTAAGCAAAACAATGATGCACAAATGGTACAGAAGAAAAAAAAAACAGAGGAAGTATTTTCAAAATTCTATAGGAAATATGGAAATAAATATGAATGAATATATTATACCGGTTAAATATTTTTAAATTAATCTTATAGATCACAAGTGTATACCAATTTTAAAAATTCAGTATGTACTAATTATAGTTTAGGTCCAAAAATAGTTCAATACAAGATAGGTTGAAGTCAATCAAAAGGTTTGAGAGTTTATTTTGCCTCACAAAAGAATATGAAGTGGGTTGTAAAGCAATTCTAACCACAATGTAGTATATTCCATGTCTTCAAGAAGTAAACTAGTTGAACTCAAAAATTTTAATTTAAAATATTTAATTAACTTTATTATAAAAACTTGAAAATAAATATCACAGACAGAAATTAATGAGACCCAAACTCTATACATTGCAATGAATGTTTATACAGTTAGAAAGGCATTCTGAAGCCATAGAGCCTTGGATTACATTTTACACTTTCACTATGGACTAACTTAAATAAGAATTTAAAAAATATTTATGTGATAATTAACTTTTCAAATGCTGAAAATACTCTGGTTTGGTGTAGGACTAAATCTATAATACTGAATTAATATCTCTCCAACTACCCTGCTGTCTGATTTATATTAGGAGAACATACAGGTAAATAATAATTGTTCCTTTAGCCTCCACTGCAATGCAACAGAAACTTACAAGACTCTTAAGCTAAATTCGAGAAAATATAACTTCAAATATCTTTTTTTTTTTTAAAGATTTATTTATTTTGTATACAGTGTTTTGTCTGCAGGTATATCTGCAGGCCAGAAGAGGGCACCAGATTTCATTATGGATGGTTGTGAGCCACCATGTGGTTGCTGGGAATTGAACTCATGACCTCTGGAAGAGCAGCCAGTGCTCTTAACCGCTGAGCCATCTCTCCAGCCCAACTTCAAATATCTTAATGTAAGCAAGAACTGACTTTCAAGCCGTGGTCTACAGAACAGCCCTTGCTCCTTGGCACACAGGCACCTGCTTTGTAAAGTAGTTGGAATGACCACCCGCCACTTTAGTTTCACCCTGCAAGAAACCATGCTCCTCTCTCCTGCATCATGGACATCTGCAGGCCAAAAGATGGAAGCCAAATGTCAACACTGCCTTCTGCCAAGCATACTTGAGAAGCCAGATGGCTAACCACTAAAATAATATACTATTTCCAAAGCCAAGGGTGTGATGCATTTGAATCTTATCACTCCTCCATATAGAACTAAACATGAGGACTTAACTATATGAACACATGCTTCTCATATGTGATGTATACAAATGTAATAATATGAATGCAGTAATAATGCTATGACAACAGTGTATCATTTCAGGGGCTAAAATACTGAGATGACTCTTCTCAATGGCACTCACTGTTCTGTTGGGTTGGTGGCATCTGTCACAGATGAAACCACCTGATCACTTCAGTAGCACAGGGTGGGACCAACTTATCCAAATGGCTGCATTTCCAATCATTCAAGTAGGCGGGGGCATGCTGGGAAAGGTATTTATGCACATTCATGCTAGCCTAGTTGTCAACAGATAGGCTGGAGTCAGACTGTACCATATGAATCTCCTCCTTCCCAAGGGATTTCATTTCCTCTCTACAAAAGTGAACTACAAGATACATTAGAAAACAAAATATTTAACATGGTGGCTAGTAGTCCCAATGCCTGCTATATTGAAAGCAAGACAGGACCTAGGCCTGGAGGCCAGGTGGGCAGGGTAGATGTAAGATGTAGGCAGGAAGAAGGGAGCCTACCAGTCATGGAGAAGGTAGCTCTTCTACTGACCACTCAAAATGTCTACTACAGGGAATTACCAATCTTAGTGTTTGTTATTATCTACTGATGAAATAAGATCTGGATAGACAGAAATATGTTCAACAGGAAATATAAATTGTGGATGCTGCATAATGGAAGCTCTCTTGGAGTTTTATTGTGTTTGGGGATACTCTTTCATTTTTGAGCTACATTTTTTGAGTTGTTTTACTTCTGTTTACTTTTGATTTTTTTAAAGTAATAAACCTTAATTTCAGTCTAGTTTTATGCTTATAGAAGAAAATGATCATACTGTTCACTATCTTCTGGCTTTCCCATTCAAATATGTGTGAGTATGATACATTTGTTACAATTAATGGTCCAATACTAGCATACTATTGTCAATTACATGGTAAGTTAACACTGGAGTCTGTTTTATGTGTTACACAGGTCTCCAGGTTGTAACAAACACAGCACACCATTACATCACTACAATATCATATCGAATCATTTCATGGCCCTAACTGTGTTCTACCCATGTTGAATTGTGTAAGAAGTGCTCAAATTGTATTTCAAGTGGCTGTACCAACCAATCCTTTTTAGTACTTAAAAATCCACATAGGAGCTGGGATGTAGCACACGACTGCTGTTTGCCTACTCTGTGCCAAGCCCTGGATGATTCCCCAGCACCATGAGCACCACACACAAAGAATCCACCAACTGTATCCAAACAAATAATGAGGATACATTACCAGTAGATTATCTGTGATCAAAATTTCAGAGTCTAAATAAACATATAATCACTTGAAGAAATAAGTAAATGTTGAAAAAAATCATAATCTTCCTAAAACATTTACGAGTCGTATAGTCTCAAAGAGTGGAACTGGGCATAAGGATTATCTTTAAAATTCTATATATTTGGGGTTGGAGAGGTAGGTCAACAGTTAAGAGCACTTATTGCTCTTGCAGAAGACTGAGATTAAGTTCTCAGCACCAATGTCAGGTGGCTCCCAACTGGCCTATAACTCCAGTCTCAGAGGATCCCTTGGCCTCTGGACTTTGCAAGTAATTGTGCTCACATGGTACATATAAACTCACATACATGCACATAAATGAAAAAGTCTTTAAAGTGTCTTTATAGTTATTAAATTCTATTGAAATATCTTTTAAACATTGTATTGCATTTATTTAATATCTCTCTCTCTCCCTCTCTCTCTCTCTCTCTCTCTCTCTCTCTCTCTCTCTGTGTGTGTGTGTGTGTGTGTGTGTGTGTGTGTGTGTGTGTGTGTGTATTTGTGACCACATGTTTGCCAAAGAACATGTGTGGAGCTCAGAGGACAATGTACAGGAATTGGTTCTCTCCTCCCACTGTGTGGATCCTGGAACAGAACTCAGATAATCAGGCTTGGTATGGGCACCTTTACCCACTGAGCCATCTCCACAGGCCATTTATATTCAATTCTTAAGTAGGTAATTATGGTCTTTGTGATGTCAACAATCCCACTTGACTTTTAAACAATATTTTTGTTGAGTCAATGAAACCTCAGCCAACTGGGGAGAAGTCAACAGTCAACAATGTCAGTAATAAAAGCTCCTGGATGGCTGTGCTAGGTTTTGGTGGTGTTCTAGCTTGAGAACACAAAAGTACTGTTCCAGCAAAAGAAAGTATTATCTTTGCTTTATAATCTTTCCATTTTATACATTGCCCATCTACCAGGACAGCCCGACCACACTCATGTGCACACATGTACACATACATGAGTCCATGTGCACATACACATCTGTATGCATACACATGTATACTCATACACATGTACATATATACCTGTTTTCATACACATACCCATGTGCAAACACATACATTCATGTACACATACACATCCATGTGCACATATATATTCATGCACACAATCCACTCGTATACATACACACATTTAGTTACACACACACACACACACACACACACACACACACACACACGAACACACATACATTCCATGTGAAAAGTTTTGGGCTGTGCCTCACAGAAGCTGTCTGTGCCATAGATGCCATTGTCTTGAACCTTACTGGGTGTGCTAACTTTGATTTCTCCCTAACCAGATAGAGTCAGGGCAGAGCTGCACTAGACTTTCAAAGAAGATCTATAGGCAATACTTCTTAAAATTATGTAAAAAAAAAAAAAACTAACAAAACAAAACAGAAGGAGCACTCCCAAAGTTCTTTGTATTACTCTAATAACAAAACCAGGGAAAGACCCAACAAAAAAGAAAATTAAGGCCAATATTTCTGATGAACAGAGACCCAAAAATCCTCAATAAAAAATACTTGCAAAAAGAATACAGATATACATCAAAAAGACTATTTACTAACCAAGCTGGCCTCATCCCATGAAGACACAAGGCTGGTTCAACATGCGTAACTCAGTTAGTGTAATAAATTACAGAAATGAACTTGAAGACAAAAATCACATGATCATCTCAATAGACAAAGAAAACGCCCTTGACGAAATCCAACATGTCTTCATGATAAAAGTCCCAGAGAGACTGAGGATAATATACCTCAAGAGAATAAAGGCTAATATGCCAAACCCATAGCCACCATCATCCTAAATGGAGAAAAACTCAAAGCAATCCCATTACAATAAGGAAGGAGACAGGGCTGGTCACTATTCCCATTCTTCTTCAATATATTGTTTAAAGTACTAACTGAAGGAATAAGGCAAGGGGAGGAAATTAAAAGGACACAAAGAGAAAAGGAAGATGTCAAATGTGCCTTTTGCAGACTGTACCACATACACACAATTACTTCATCTTTTTAGGTAATTGGAAGCATTCTTTCCCAAACTTAAGGATCGTCTTACCCTAAAGGCCGATTACCTCGACCTGACGACCTGATGTTCAGCCTGATGCTTCCTGTTTACCACTTCTCTGTGCTTCTGTGCAAAGGGGCTGCTGCTATTCTAAGTACTCTCCCAGTTCTGTGCCTTTCCTCAAGTGTTTCCCACACCCAAAATTCCTTTTAGAGCTCCAGTTGTCAAGTGTTCTCCCCATAAGAACACTTCACTCTCTTTTATCCAAGATGCTTTCTGATGTCAGTAGTATTGCTTGGATTTTCACCTCTACAGTACTCTGTACCATTCTGGGTTTGCTCTTCTCTTTATTACATGTAAGTTCTCTTAGAGTTAAGGCTGGAGTATATCATAGCTATACTCTAAGGCTTAGAGTAGGTATACATTGTTATTCAATAAACATTTTTACATGAATGAATCTGCAAGAGAAAAGAACTAACTCTAGTCTTCTTTGTATCCCACAGCAATGTCCAGCACCGAGTTTAACCAAGTAGTGGATGAACTAAGAAGCCTATGTGAGTTAGATCTGACCAGACTGTTCACTTGCCAATTGAGAAAGCAAATCCACAAGAGACATATCCTGCACTTGATACTTCTGTAAAGCCAGGACCCTCGTGTGAACCTAGAATATCACATCATAATGCTTACTCACCTCTGAATAAATGTTTATGTGATCCACTACAGGTTTAAGTACCTAAAACTCCTATTAAAGGTGGAAAATACTAGCCTGCACGGTAACACAGAGATATATGAAGCATAAGTTTCAGGCCAGCCTGGGCTACATAGCCAAGATCCTATGTTAAAACAAAACAAAAAATTGTTTTCACACCACTGTAACTGACAGGTTATACCTTTTATCTAATAAAAACGTGTGAGAAGCTCACACACATCAATTCTTTTCCTTGAGTATCTTCTCCTTGCTAGAGACTGATACTGTTTACCCAGATAAACCACCATGTTCCCTGACATAGCTTACAGTGTTATAAAACAAAACCATCAAAGAAACAAACTCATCTGTGAAAATAAACTTAAAATTCTGAGAACAACTAGAAGGGGAAGGAGAAGAGAAAGCATGAACACCAGGGTGGTGCCCACTGAGGGTGGGGATCATGCGAAGGACTTCTCAGAGGAAGTGAGGGGTGAGAAAGAAGCAGAAAATGAAAAGTGAGGATTGGAGCAGTGTGGGCATTTCACAAAAGAGAAAAGAAAAGGATAGAATAGAAAAGAAAAGAAAGAAAATCCTGCAAAGTTCTGGACCCCTGGTCAATGAAAGGCAGGCAGTGGCAGAGGAAGACCAGAGAGCCTGGCTGGAGCCATGTCACCAGGTTCAAGAGGCTCTGAGGAGAAGGTTGGCTTCTATGTGCAGCAGGATCACCTGCGGCAGGTGGGGATGACGGCTGCTGCTTCGGCAGGACCCTGGCCTCAGGGCCTAGGCCATGCCTACTCTTTGGTTTCTATTCCTTGTTAGGTACAGAATCAAAGAGGAGAGTTGAAACATTAGAGTTTCTATTTTTATACAACACTATATACATTTTGGATTTTGTGTATAATATATATTCTATTAACACATATCTTCTTGCTATTAGAATATAAAATGTAAGAATACATTAAAATACTCATTGCATATATTTATATTGTGTATGTTGGTGTGTCTGTGTGTGCACATGAGTTTGGAGGCTAGAGAACAACTTGAGGAAACTGATTGTCTCCACCCATTATGTGGGACATGGTGATCCACCTCAGGCTGTCAGCCTCACCACTGAACCATGTCACTGGTCCAAGAATAATCTCTTAGCATGAGAGAGATCTTTCAAAAGATTATGGTCCCTCATTCACAGATAAACTCCATCGCCAGGCTAGGAACAATTGAGTGGGTACAGTCACTCTTTCCAGAGGTCACAGTGGAAAGGGTGAAAGCAAACCCGGTCAGAAGCTGAGCAAGGGTTTGCCAAGCATCCAGTGAAAGGAGTGTGGCAGCCTGGTTGCCAGGTACCATGTTGTGTGGACCCGTTAAGACACTGGCAGGCCACAGGCTTCCTGTCTTCAGCACACCCTCCAAGGCCCCACCAGCCCTTTTCCCTGTAGAAGGAGAAGGAAGTGAGTCTGTGTAAAGCCCGCATTCAATGCTTACTTCCTAATGGTAATATTTAAACAAAAAGTAAAGAACTCCTTTAGCATTCTAATTTGTCATAAAACAAAAACCTAAAGATTTAACTAAATATATATATAATCAATCAAACAAAGAAAAAAAAAACATTTAAGTGCTTTGCCCATGAGCAAAATAAACCCTAGAAAATATTTAACATTTTCAAAATTACACAGAATATGATGGTAATTTATTACAGATGGGAGGTTTTTAAGTGAGAGACACAGTTTTCCTCCTTTTCTTTTGCTCACAGTATTGGTCCTTTCTAGGCAATTTTCAACAGGCATCCTTTTAAAAGACCCAAAAAAGGGACCAGACCAGACTGGGCCAGATAGGACCAGACCTGTCTGACCAGACCCAGACTAGACCAAGACCCAGACCTAGACGTACACCCAGACCATACCTAGACCCAGACTAGACCAGACTGGACCCAGACCAGACAAGCCCAGATCCAGACCAGACCAGACCTAGACTGGATTGGGCTTGGGCTTGCCGGACCAGATTGGACCTCATTGGGGAAACTAATGTTCCATTATTTTTGGTAAGTACAGATGAAGGCCTGAACTTCTGGTCTAAATGGGAGAACAAGATGATTCATAAGTTCCCTAAGGAAATAGGTAGTCTAGTGGTCAGAGTTGAATGAACAGAACAAGGTTTGAACTTACAGTGAATGCTTTTCAAATTTTGGGCACATTGGCTAGCATTTCCTCTTTCCTTTTCCATCCACACTAAGTATATATTCTTTTTCCACTTGAAAAAAAGTTGAACTAGAAAAGCCAGAATTTATAATAATTAAGAAATAGTAAAGATAAATATTTAACAACAAATGTGGGGTTAAGTTTAAGAGTGCTTGTGACCCTTGTTCAGTTCCCAGCACCCATGTCAGGTGACTATCACCTACCTATAACTCCAGTTCCAGGAGACCCAACACCCTTTTCTGGATTCCTGAGGCTCCTCACACATGGCATACACACACAGGGAGGTGCACACACATACACATAAAGAAAAATAAATCTAAGAAAAAAGAAGAAATAGTTGCCTTATGGACCACTGGCCAGGTGTGGAGCACATTTGTAAACCCCACACTCAAAAGAAGACTGAAGCAGGAAGAGTGTGAGTTTGAGGTTAGCCTGGTCTACATAGCAAAGCCCTGTTTCAAATCATCTTAACTTACGAAGGCAGTCAGTTTTCCAATTAAACTATTCTACCTGAAACTGTTTAAAAATAGATTTACTTGTTAAGTCAGAAAAAAAAATTCAAAACCACATTCACTATGTCATTGTTCTTATTCATCCACTCAAATGAGAGAGGGCCACTGTTGGTTCCTCCAATACACCACTAGCAGTTAAAATTCCTGCTCAGTGGAGTGCACGCCCCACATCCCCAGAACTGTGCAACTGACTAGGGGAGAAAATGAGATTTAAAATAATAACAATAACAAACATTTCAGGGCTGTAAAGTGGAAATTGTACAGATCCGTCACACAACAATTTGAATGTAACTATCCCACTACTGAACTATACACTTAAAAAGAGAATTTTGCATTTAACCAGAATTGTAAAACACTAAAATAAATTTAAAATGTTAAAAGTTCCAATTTACACTGAGTATTTACCATGTACCGGCTCTACTCCAAGCTAATCCTCAGAACACCTTAGGAGGTAGGCATTACTATTTATATATCCCAGTTTCACATATGGGAACATGAAGACCAGAAAGGCAAACAACGTAGCCAGGATCATGGGCTTGAGCAACACATCCGAGCATAAGCTTGGCCTGCATAGTGAGTTCCTAGACTGATTTGACTTCATAAAGAAGCTCTGTCTCAAAAAAAAAAAAAAAGTACAGAGTAGTAGCTGTCATCCAGTAGTGCTCCAGTTGCAGTCACCTGCTTTCACGCCTCACTTTGCTCTTCCTATGTTGATGGCTTGCGATCCGGCTAAGGCCCTTTCAATGGGGATCTCTCTTAAAACATAAGCAGTGAGAAGCCACTTTCAATCACGCCAAAGCCATGATATTCTTTTCCTACGAATGGAAAGGAATTACAGAAGATGGTTTCTTTTAAAGCAGACATTACAGAAGCTGTATTTCTAGCCCTTTGTACTTTTATATCCTGCAGCCTGGCTGCAAATAATATAGAAACACTTAAAAATAGCCATTCAGTTCTCTGGAAATCATGAAGTAGCTGTGCACATGTCCAGCACCTGCTTGACACATCTTAATCAACACAACTTGGTCAGTCATATGAAAAGAGAGAACCTTCCGTTTCTAGAATGGTCCCCTTTAGAACCAAATGTCTCACCAAGGCACACAGCTCAGTTCACTTTTCTTTCACGAACTTAGAAAGCACATGGATTCCAGTGTCAAGTAAATAATAAAGTTGCAGTCTTTTCCTCCATGACCTGCTCGTGTGATGTGAGAAAACCTCCTCAAGCAAGAGCCTTTAGAAAGAAGGTTAACTTGGTTCTGTAACTTAGGGATTTCCCCAAAATGACCTGGGAGTGAACCCTTGGAAAACGATGATGGAGATCCAGGGCAGCCTCTGAGAGGTTTCACAGGATGGGAAAGTTCAATCCATGAAGAAATGAAGGAGGCAGGGGGAAGAAAGGATGGAGCAGGAAAGAAGGAAAAGATGGGAAGAAGGATGGGAAGGAAGAGGTGAGTATGGGGCAATGGAAGTAAGTTATTTAGAACCCACTATGTTCAAGTGCTCTGGGTGAGCAACAGGCTTTTTCACCCATAGTCCTGGCAGCAAATGTATACATGTCTGAGCACATATGAATGTCATCTTATGTCACCAAAGCATGAGGCACCAACTTGAGACAGTCCAGGTGTGCTTGGTTTATTTAACAACATAAGGGGTCACACACCGTGGTCCTAGACAGCTCGTCCTTTCTAACCAAACCTGATGAAGGCTCAAATGCACCAGTCTCCTTACCAAAATTCCTTGGAATGTGGAGAGAGGTATAAGATATTAGTGAAAACTCATCTTAATTTCTCCTTTTATTTCTTTCCTTAACAATAAAATTTGCAGCAAGCAGAAAACAGGCTGCCTTTCTGCCGTGCCGTTCATCTTCCCTGGGCAAATGATCAAGCCAGACTGTGTACTGAGAGAGTCGGTGAGTGTAACCCTGTATTCACAGTGTGACACCTCTGTATTCACAGTGACTAAAAACATCCATCCAGAAAGCACACTGGTAAAAACAAATACCACGGATGCTGGCAACAGACTTCTAACAGTTCTTACAAGATCAAGAATGGGTCCAAACCAATACAGTCACATTAGCTGTGTTTAAATGTGAGGTACTATTCAGTCTGCCCACAGCGGCTTATGAATTCAGTGTAGGATAAGTGTGGGGCTGCTCAGGGCTAACCAAATAATTTTCTCAAGGCCAGGCTACTCAAAGTCTCACCATGTGCGTGGCCTTAGTCAAAAGCTCATGGAGAGCAACTCTGTATCTCGATTTTCCTTCAACTAAACTGGAGATAGCAGAGAGGAGGGAAGTCAGAGGGACTAGGGGGAACTGAGTGCCAACAACAAGGGAAAAAACTTTATTTATGAGTGTACCTTTGTCATCTAACTAATAATTTCATGTATTTCTTATATAGGAAATAAGATACTGAAGAGGAGGGATCTGTATTTGGTGGGTGTTGAGCCTGAGGATGCCTAAAGTCCTGCCCAACTCAAATAATGTCAAAGGGTAAAGCTCAACACTCCTCATGAAATTAAATACTAAGATCTGGCCTCGGGCTGTCTCTAGAATTTTCTTCATTATGTATTTAAGTTTGTCTTTAGACATTAATCCAAGTGAATGTAAACTACAGAGAAGTATGTATGTTTCGTATTTGACATGAAATTCTTTAACATGAAAGCCTTAGCCATTAAAAAAAGGACTTCTTTATGATAAAATATATCACATACATATGTGGGGTCGCCCCTCATCAGAGAAGGAGAGGACAGAGATGGGGAAGAGGAAAAGAGGGTGGGACCTGGAGGGGAGGAGGCAGGAGACTTTGATTGAGATGTAACTTGAAAAAATAAATTAATAATAAAAAAAGAGTGGAGTTTACTTGCCATGTCTTTGAATTTTCAGTGGCCATAAGAAAGTGAAGAACTGCTTTCCCCCCCTCTCTCTGCCCTCTTCTCCACTCCCTTCCTCTCTTTTCCTACCCCTCTCTCCCTGTCTCTGTCTATCTCTGCATGTGCACGCTGTTTCTCTTTCCCTCTCGTATCCAATAAACTTGCTTTTATATATTTAGAAAAAAGCACTATGTTACTCTTCATGTCTGTATATTTTGAATGTGTATCTTATTAAAAGCTGAGTATCCCTCCAGTGGTTCTCAACCTGTAGGTAGTGACCTCCACAGGGGTTGTATATCAGATATCCTGCATATAAGACATTTACATTATGACTCATAACAGTAGAAAAATTACAGTTATGAAGTAGCAAGGAAATAATTTTATGTTTAGTGGTCACCACAACATGAGGAACTGTATTAATGGGCTGAAGCATTAGGAAGGTTGAGAACCGCTGCCTTGTGTGAAATGCTGAGACAATCAGGTACATGGCTTTATTTGTTGTTATATATATATGTGACATATTTTTATTTATGTGTCTGAGTTAGTGGGTGCTGTATGTGTGTGAGTGCCTTAGGAGGTCAGAAGAGAACACTATACTTACAGGCATTTGTAAGTCTCCCAACATGGGAGCTAGGAACCAAAATCAGGTCCTGTGCAAGAACAATATTTGCTCTTAACTGCTGAGCTCTCTTGAGCCTCATTACAGTATTTTGGATTTGAGGGTTTTTTTTAACTGGTTGAGAGAGATTTTTTTGCAAAAATACATACTTTTTGTTTCAAGCATATATTATATAGGACTTACATGTAAGGTCCTTTCTTAACATGTATATGTATGTATGTATGTATATGTGTGTGTGTATATATAGATAATATGTATTATTCCTTAATATATATTATATTAATATATAGTATATATTTAGTATTATATATAATATATGGTATATATAGCATATAATACTTATTTATTATATATTATACATATAATATAGTATATTTTATATTTAGTATTATATATTATATAATATATATTTTATATATTAAGAAATTATACATGTTATTTTAAGAAATAATATACAAATTATTTCTTAAAAAGGACCATACACACACACACACACACACACACACACACACATACACACACACACGAAGGATTTAATTTGAAACAAAAAAATCATTTATGTTTCATGCATATCTTATATCCACAGCCTGAAGATCAATTTTATACAATATTTCTGGTCTAATTGCATTTTGACTATAACCTGCCAACTGGTGTCAAGTGTCGAACTTTCCACTTGTAGCAATATGCCAGCTTTCAGAAAGTTTCAAATTCTGGGACATTTAAATTTTTTGGAATAAGGATGCTCAACCTGTATTTTAGAACTATGTTCTCTTAGACTTTAGTTGAACAATATACAACAACAACCACAAATATACTAATAAAGCAGTACTACCAAACCCAACATCTTAGAGGAATTATAGGGAGGTAAGAACAATCTGACAGGGTCTAGCTGTGTGCAGAGCCTCCTTCCTGTCAGTTCATTATCCTCCATTTACATGTATTTTGCATACATTTTTAGAAAACCTAAGGAGCTATTACATTTCAAGCTCAAAGTAGTCTCCTGAGGATTTATATAACATATACTTCATATAAGCAACTGATGTTTCCACGTGAGTCCATTAATATGTCAAGACTGTGGAAATGGGGATCTCAAACTGTTCACTTTTCCAATATCAGTGGTGGTGATGCTCCGGCTTCCAGCACATCCTCTTTATATTTCCCTATATATAGTTCAAACTCTTTCTATAGGACAGTGAGTGATTCTATGGGCTTTTTCTATCTTCTTAGATTTTTGTTATTTTATATATTTCCATATGCTTTGTGGCCACACAAGACTTTCTTTTCAAACTGAACTTCATTCTGTCTTCTGCTGCCTCTCCACCATCATTTGGATTTACTCATTGTCATTTAGTATTTATTTATTCACTAAAAATGTATGGTGTGGGGAGTTTACACATCAGCCCCATCTGGTGAGTTCCTCAGAACCCTGTTTACCTGCACTGTCCCACATGCCTAGGCGCAGCTAAGTCTGCCTAGCCTATGCACTTGCCCTGCCTTGAAAGTTCCCCAGAACTTTCCCTGCCCACACCATCAACACACTCCCAGGCCTAGCAGGGGTCCGATAGCTCCTACAACCACCCAGCCAGCAGATGCCTGAGATTCACATTGGTCCATGCCATCCCCATATTTCAGGGACCCAGTTCAGCCTGTGTTATCATTCTAGCCTAGTGAAAGAAACAGAACCACATGTCCACTCAACAAAGCCAGCCTGGAATCTCATATGAGTCACACAGCCAATGAAAGAAGTTCATATGACCAGGTCATGTCGCCAAAGCACAAACAGTATGATAGGCTGAGACAATATGGCCCCTGCCAACCTACTAGTCTTACAGATATTTTCTAATGAGAATTACTTAGATAATTAAAGAAAATCAATCTGAAATGAAGATGGAATTGAAAAACTCAATAACTCAAGTAGAAACTTGGGGGAAAGCCTCACCAGTAGAATGGTTCAAATAGGGTGCAGAGTATCATGTCATGAAAATAGAGAAACCACTCAACCAAAGAATATGGGGAAAAAAAAGTTCAAATCATACCAAAGGATTATGCAGGAAACATCAAACACCATGAAAAAAAATCTATAAATTATGGATATAGAGGAAGAAGAATCCCAGGGCAATGGCATAGACTTACCTTCAGGTCCACAGAAGACAACTGTCCCCAGTCAAGGAAAGACACATTTGTACAGGCACAAGAAGCTCACAGAACACCAAACAGACAGGATCAGAAATGAAGCACCCTACAGAACAAAAGCAATGAACATACAAAATGAAGAGAGGTTACTGAAAGCTGCAAGAAAAAAAAAAATCACAAGTTGCACATACAGGAAAACCCATCATCATAACAGCTGATTTCCAGTGGAAAGTCAGAAGATCCTGGAGCAATGCAACTCTAAGATCTGAAAGACTACAGATGGCAGCCCAGATGACTTTATCCAGAAAAACTACCTGAAATAATGGAAGATGGAAGAAAAACTTCCCATGGAATAAATAGTCTAAAAGAGTTCATGTTCACCAAGCTATCCCTACAGAGAACACTGGAAGTAATACTTCAGATGGAAGAGAGCAAAAAGCAAAGCCAGGAGTCCACAGAAAGTAAAACAAAACAAAACAAAACAAAATAAAACAAAACAAGTCTATAATTAAAGAAACCCAAATAGGACCAAAAACACCAATAGAAAAGAATAACATCAATTGAGGTCAATTTTCCAATAATAACTTTAAATATTAATGGCCCTTAATTCCCCATCAAAGATATAGTTTAGCAGAATGAATTAAGACATAAATTATCTTTTGGTGTCTTTAAGAAAACTCATCTTGGTAAAGTTGGACATCAACAACAAGAGAAATAACAAAAAGCCTACACATTCATGGAAACTGAACAACTCTCTACTCAATGACTACTGGGTCAGGGAAGAAAAAAAGAAGGAAATCAAAAATTTCCTAAAATCCAACAAAAACAAAGATACAACATACCCAAACCTATGGGACACAATGAAAGCAGTGCTACGTGGAAAGTTTATAGCACTAAGTGCCTTCAAAAAGAAAATGGTGACAGCTCATATTAACAATTTAACAGCATAACTGGAAGAGCTAGAAAAAAAGAAGCAAACACTCCCAAGAGGAGTAGAAGGCAAGAAATCATCAAACTCAAGGCTGAAATCAACAACTTAGAAACAAAAAGAACAATACAAAGAATCAATGAAACCAAGAGTTGGTTCTTTGAAAAAAAAAATCAACAAAATAGACAAATCCTTAGCCAAACTAACTAAAAGGCAGAGGGAAAATATCCAAATCAACAAAATCAGAAATGAAAAGGGAGAAATAACAACAGACATTGAGGAAATTCAAAGAGTTTTAGGTCTTTCTTCAAAAACCTGTACTCCACAAAATTTTAAAACCTAAGCGAAATGGCCAATTTTCTTGATATATTCCACCTACCAATGTTAAATCAGGATCAGGCGAACAAATTAAACAGTCCTCTAAGTCCTAAGGAAATAGAAGCAGTCATTAAAAGACTCCCAACCAAAGACTAGGACCAGATGGTTTCAGCACAGAATTCTACCAGACCTTCAAAGAAGAGCTAACACCAATACTTTTCAAACTCTTCTGCAAATAGAAACAGAAGGAACACTGCCAAACTCATTCTATGATTCCTAAACCACACAAAGACCCAACAAAGAAAGGGAACTTCAGACCAATCTCCCTCATGAACATAGATGCAAAAATACTCAATAAAATACTTTCAAACCAAATCCAAGAACATATCAAAAATATCATACACCATGATCAAGTAGGCTTCATCCCAGGAATGCAAGGGTGGTTCAACATATGAAAGTCCATCAATGTAATCTACCATATAAACAAGCTGAAAGAAATAAAAAACCCACATGATCATCTCCCTAGATGCTGAAAAAGCATTTGACAAAATCCAACACCCTTTCATGATAAACGTTCTGGAGAGAGCTGGCATACAAGGACCATACCTAGAAATAATAAAGGCAATGAACAGCAAGCCAGAGCCAACATCAAATTAAATGGAGAGAAAGTTAAAACATTATCCCTAAAAATCAGAGACAAGGCAAGGATGCCCACTCTCCCCATATCTCTTCAACACAGTATTTCAAGTTCTTGCTAGAGCAGTAAGACAACTAAAGGAGATCAAGGGGATACAAATTGGAAAGGAAGAAGTCAAAGTATCCCTATTCGCAGACGATATGATAGTATACATAAGTGACCCCAAAAATTCCACCAGAGAACTACTACAACTGATAAATACCTTCAGCAAGTGGTTGGATACAAAATTAATTCAAAGTATTGGTAGCCCTTCTTTATACAAAAGATAAATGGGCCGAGAAAGAAATCAGGTAAACAACACCCTTCACAATAGCCACAAATAATAGAAAACACCTGGGGGTAACTCTAACCAAGGAAGTGAAAGACCTGTACAACAAGAACTTCAAGTCCTTGAAGAAAGAAATTGAAAAAGACATTAGAAGATGGAAAGATCTCCCAAGCTCATGGATAGGTAGGATCAACATAATAAAAATGGCCATCCTACCAAAAGCAATATACAGATTCAATGCAATTCCTATCAAAATACCAACACAATTTTTTACAGACCTTGATAGAACAATTCTCAAGTTCATATGGAATAATAAAAAACCCAGAATAGCTAAATCAATCCTGTATAATAAAAAATTACCTGGAGATATCACCATCCCAGATTTCAAGCTGTACTACAAAGCAATAGTAATAAAAACAGCATGGTACTGGTATAGAAACAGACCAGCTGATCAATGGAATCGAACTGAAGACCCAGAAATGAGTCCACACACCTATGGTCACGTAATTTTTGACAAAGAAGCCAAAACCGTACAATGGAAAAAAGACAGCATCTTCAGCAAATGGTGCTGGTCTAACTGGATGTCAACATGTAAAAGAATGCAAATAGACCCATATTTATCACCTTGCACAAAACTTAAGTTCAAGTGGATCAAAGACCTTAACATAAAACTGGACACACTAAATCTAATAGAAGATAAAGTGGGGAAAAGCCTCAAAGTCATTGGCACACATGATAACTTCCTGAACAGAACACCAATAGCTCAGGCTCTAAAACCAATGATCAATAAATGGGACCTCATGAAACTGAAAAGCCTTTGTAAGGCAAAAGACACTGTCACTAGAACAAAATGGCAGCCTACAGATTGGGAAAAGATGTTTACCAACCCCATATCTGACAGAGGGCTAATATCTATAATTTATAAAGAACTCAAGAAATTAAACACCTAGCTATTACAAATAAAGCTGCTATGAACACAGATGAGGAAACTTCCTTGTGGTTTGGTGAGGAATCATTTGGATGTATACCCAGAAGTGGTTTGGCTGGGTCTTAAGGTAGAGCTATTTCAAGTTTTCTAAGATATTGCCAGTGTGATTTCCATAGTGGTTGCACAAGCCTGCACTCCCACCAGCAATGGAGGAGTGTTCCCCTTTCTCCACAACTTCACCAGCATGTGCTGTCATTTGAGTTTTTGATCTTAGCCATTCTGACAAGTGTGAGATGGAATCTCAGAGTTGTCTTGAGTTGCATTTCTCTGATGATTAAGGATGCTGAGCACTTCTTCAAGTGTCTCTCAGCCATTAGGGATTCCTCTTTTGTGAATTCTCTGTTTAGCTCTGAGGAGGCTCTTGGCCCCCATGTAACTGCTGATCTGGGGCAGGGGACTGATATGTAGGGACTCTCTACTCCAGAAGAGTGGGTTGGAAGGGATAGGGGGTAGAGGGTGGAAAGGCGGGACTGGGAGTGGTGGAAAGAGGGTACTGTGATGGAGATGTAACCTGAATTAATAAATAAACATTAAAAAAATGAAAAAAAAGAAATTAATCACCAACAAACCAAATAATCCAATCAAAATATGGGGTACAAAGCTAAACAGAGAATTTACAAAAGAGGAATCCCTAATGACCGAGAGACACTTGAAGCAATGCTCAACTTCCTTAATCATCAGAGAAATGCAACTCAAGACGACTCTGAGATTCCATCTCACACTTGTCAGAATGGCTAAGATCAAAAACTCAAATGACAGCACATGCTGGTGAGGTTGTAGAGAAAGGGGAACACTCCTCCATTGCTGGTGGGAGTGCAGGCTTGTGCAACCACTATGGAGGTCAGTCTGGCAATATCTTAGAAAACTTGGAATAGCTCTGCCTCAGGACCCAGCCATATCACTTCTGGGTATACATCCAAATGACTCCTCACCAGTCCACAAGGACATCTCCTCAACTATGTTCATAGCAGCCTTATTTGTAATAGCTAGAAACTGGAAACAACACAGATGCCCCTCAACAGATGAATGGATTAAAAAACTGTGGTACATTTCCACAATGGAATACTACTCAGCCATCAGAAACAAGGAAATCATGCAATTTGAAGCCAAATGGATGGAAGTAGAAAAGCTCATCCTGAGTGAGCTAACCCAGTCCCAGAAAGATGCACATGGCATCTATTCACTTATAACTGGATTTTAGACATATAGTACAGGATAACTACCCTACAACCAACAAAGTGAAAGGAACACAGACTTTGTTACCTGTTAGTGGTACACTTTGCCCCAGTGGAGCTGCCATGTGGCCCCCAGTGCAAGAGGAAGCTCTTAGGCCTCATATGGCTGCTGAACTGAAGGGTGCTGATATGTAGGGCACCTCACACCAGAGAAGGAGGATAGCTGGGGGAAGGGGGAGAGGGTGGGATGGTGAGAGGGTGGACCCGGGAGGAGTGGAGGGAGGGTACTGTGATGGAGATGTAATTTGAAGTAATAAATAAACAGTAAAAGAAAGAAAGAAAGAAAGAAACTTATCTTGGGCTTGGGAGATGGTTCTGCCATAAAAGGCTTGGTTCTTGACCAAAATATCAAGAAACTCGCCTTACCTTAGAGGAGTCACTTCAGAGAGAAAGAATTCGAAAAGATACCCAAACAAATGGAACTAGGGTACAAGAAGGCATCAATGTCCTAATATCTGAAAAAACAGACTTCAAACTGAACTTCCAGAAGAGAGGATGGATACTTCATCCCAATGAAGTGAACAATTAAGAAGACACTAAAATGCTAGACACAATGCACCCAAAAAGTGTACCACTGGATTTCAAGATACCAACTACCCCCAACTCAGTAATAGCAGGTGATTTCAATACTCTACTTTCTTTAATAGGTTTTCTGAACAAAAATTAAAGAAACAACAGAATTAAATGACATCGAACAGACCTAACAGATTATCTACAGAATATTCCATCCAAACGTCAAAAAATGTAGATTTTATTATCACTCCATGGAAATTTCTCTAAAATAGACAACATACAGGCATACAAAACAAATACAGAAACAGTGAGGCAATTCTATGTATCCTATTTGACCAAGATGAAATAAAACTTAAAATCAATAGAAAATGATCTTCAGTAATTACACAAACTCATGGATCTTAAATGATGCACTGCTGAATGATGACTGGATCAAAGAAAAAATTACTAAAGAAGTGAAAATTCATGGAATTAAATGAAATAAAAAACATTACACAACAATGCCTCTGGGACACATTCAAAGCAGTTGTCTGAGGGAAAGTTATAGTTCTCAGCATCTACACTAAAAAATCATGCAGAGCACAAATAAATGAGTGAATAGCACAACTCAAGAATTTGGAGAAACAAGAAGAAACAAAATCCAAACCTGGACATCAAGAAATAATAGAAACCAGAACAGAAGTCAATTAAATAGAAACAAAGAAAACAATACAAAGATTGAATGAATCTAAGAGCTGGGTCTTTGAACAGGTAAACAGAATCAACAGACCTTAAAGCAAATAAAAAAAAAAATAGAAAGAAAGAAGAGTCCCAAATTAACAGTCTGAGATGAACAGGGAAAAGTTTCAAGAGATACCAAAGAAATTCAAAATATTACAAGGGAATTTTAAAAAAATAATTTAATTGTACTTCATTAAATTGGAGAAACTAAAGGAAATGCATAACTTTCTAAATTCATTCAAACCGCCAAAGTGAAACTAAGAAGAGATCAACAACTTAAACAGACCCAAAGCAAGGTGACCGAAACAGTAATATAATAATCATCATCATCATCATCATCATCATCATCATCATCATCATCATCATCATCAGTTCAGTGCCAGATCGATTCACAGCAGAATTCTACCAAGCTTTCAAAGAAAATCTACAATCGACTCTTCTTAACTTATATTTTCAAATAACAGAAATTAATAAAAGTATTCCTGGACCCCTCCCATGAAGCTGGTATTACTTTAAATTCCAAAACCAGGTAAAGACAAAACAACAACAAAAGAAACTGGAGGCCAGTGTCCTTAGTGAACATGGATATACAAATTCTCAACAAAATGCTTGCAAACCAAATACAGACACGCTACAAAATTCACCCATCAGGATTCTTACATCTTGAGCTCAGAGATGTAGGAATAGTTTAACACACGTAAGTCAAAAAAATGCAATAAATCACATGATCAACTCAATAGAAACAGAAAAAAAAATCCTTTAACAAAATCCAAAATACTTGCATGATCAAAGTCTTAAAGAGAACAAGACTGGAGGGTACATACCATAATATATCAAAGGCTATATATGACATTGCCATAGCCAACATCATACTAAAGCAGTGGTTCTCAGCCTTCCTAATGTTGTGACCCCTTAATACAGTTCCCCATGCTGTAGTGACCCCCAAACATAAAATTATTTCATTGTTACTTCATAACTGTAATTTTGCTACTGTTATGAATCATACATAATGTAAATACCTGATATGCAATCCCCAAAGGGGTCACGACCCACAGGTTGAGAACAGCTATCCTAAATGGAGAAAAACTCAAAGTAATCCTCCTAAAATCAGGAATGAGGCAGGGCTATATGTTGTTCCATCTCCTTTTCAATACTGTGTCTGAAGGCCTAGCTAGAATAATAAGACAGGAGAGGTAAATTAAAGGGATTATAAATAGAAAAGGAACAAGTCAATTTATCCCATTTGCAGGTGATATAGTACACACAAGAGACCCTAAAACTCCCACCAGGAAACATCTATAAATGACCAACACTTTCTGCAATGTGGCAGGGCATACAATCAACTGTTGGCTTTCTGTTCCTGATAAAAACACTGACCAAAACCATCACTAATGCAAGTCAGGGAAGGATCACAAGTAGAACAGATGCAGGAACCATGGAGGAAAGCTGCCCATGGCTTGCTTGGCCCCTTTTCCTATGCAGTCCAGGTCCATCTGCTGAGAGAGCTGGCACTGCCCACAGTGGCCCTCCTGCATCAATAGCATTTAAGAAAATGCCTCCACAGACATACCAACAGGCCAGTAAGGTGAAGGCAATTCCTCAACCGAGCTTCCCTTTTCTCAGGTGACACTCATCTATCAGATTGACAATGTAACCAGAATATCAACTTACAAAAATCAGTAACAAGAACACTGAGAAAGAGATCATGGGAGCAGTCCCATTCACAATAACTTCAAAAAATCCTAGGAAGAAACCTAACTGAGGAGGAGAAAGACCTCTACCATAAAAAACGTTAAATCTCTAAGGGGGGGGGGGGACACTCTAAAATTCATATGGAAGCCCAAAAGACTTAAAATAGTCAAAGGAAAAACTAATCCTGGATGGATTACCATTTCAGATTTCAAACTACGTTACAGAGCTATAGTAGTAAAACCAGCATGGTACTGGTATCATTTCTGCTGCTGCGATGAAACACCATGACCAAAACAAGCTGGGGAGGGAAGGGTTTATTTGGCTTATATTTCCACATCACTGTTCATCGCTGAAGAAAGTCAGGGCAGGAACCTGGAGGCAGGAGCTGATGCAGAGCCCATGGAGGAGTGCTGCTTACTGGTTTGTTCCTCGTGGCTTTCTCAGTATGCTTTCTGACATCACCAGGACCAGCCCAAAGGTGGCAGTGACCACAGTGAGCTAGGCTCTCTCACATCAATCACAGGGAGGCATTTTCTCAACTAATCCTCCCTCCTCTCAAATGATTCTAGCTTATGCCAAGTTGACATGTAACTAGTCTGTTGCTGTAAACACCATGCTTCAGACCCAGGACTTGAGAGAATCACACTGGAACTCATCTAGATGCCTCCTCCCAGAAGGCATATCTGAAAGTGCTCTGCAGGCATCCAAGGAAGAGAAACAATCAATAGTGCTACCCAGCTATGATGCCTATGAACCATACTGATGACCAGCGTGGCAAGATATCCCCACTGTGTAATTGTCGTGTGTGTGTGCGTGTTTTTGTTGCCTAAGTTTCTGGTATAATTTAAAACAAGTCTATGAATGCCAATATCCAAGAGTGCTGCCCTATCTTCCTTTCTACAAACTTTAGATTTTGATTTCATGTTGGCCTTCAATGTATTTCCAGTTGAGTTTTGTGTGGAGTAAATAATAAAGGTCATACTGCTTAGGGAAGTCTACTCTCTCCAGAACCATTCAGTGAGGAAACGTTCCTTTTCCACACATGGGAATGTGGTGTCTCCCCCTTCATCTTTCTTGGAACTGGCTTAGTTATCTGATGTCTTTGGTACTTTCATAGGAATCTTGGAATTGTTTTTTTTTTCTAATTCAGTGAAGACTATTATTAGAATTTTGATAGGAGCTGCATTGAATCCACATATTACTGCAGACAATATTGGTGTTTTAACAATATCCATTCTTGTGATATATGAGCACTGAATATTTTTATTTACTTGTATCTTTTTCAATTTCTTTCATCACCATTTGAGAGTTCTCAGAGTATACCCCTCTCAAATTCTTTTTTTAAACATTTATTTATTTATTTATTTATTATGTATACAGTATTTGGTCTACATATATGCCCGGGCACCAGTTCTCAATGTAGATGGTTGTGAGCCACCATGTGGTTGCTGGGAATTGAACTCAGGACCTTTGGAAGAACAAGCCAGTGCTCTTAACCTCTGAGACATCTCTCCAGCCCCCCTCTCAAATTCTTGATCCCATTTATTCATAAGTGTTTTGTAGTTTTAATGCTGCTGCAAACTCAGCAATTTTCTTAATTTTTACTAGATAGGCTGTTATTTGCATATAAAATGTTACTGATTTTTATATATTAGTTGTTGTATCCTGCAAACTTATGGTCCTCATTTGTGAAATTCTAACAGTATTTTGTTGATATTTGAGGGTATTTTATATATTAGATCATGTCCTCTGCAAATAGGTAACTTTACCTCATCCTTTCTCCTTTATTTTTTCTTGCTCTTATTAATACTTTCAACACTGCTGAACAGAAGTTTCAGAGTGGCCATTTTTTTGGTTTGTTTTGCTTTGTACTGGAAATCTGTCAGTTTCCCTGGGATCATGATGTTAGCGATGGGTCTGACGGAGGACTTCATCACATTGGGTCTCCTCTAACACTCGGAGTCCTGAGAACAGTCACTAAGAAAGGGTGCTGGCTGACAAACCCGTGTGTTGAACTTCTCTACTTCTTTGGGGAGGAGAATAAATGCAGAATGTGATATAACTTACCTGTGAAGTTATCTGACGTTGGTTTTTCTTTGCTGGGAGGTTTTTAATTACTTCCTCAGTATCTTTGTCTACTGGTCTGCTCAAGCTTTTTGATTAAATCTTTCCTGACTTAATTCTGGGGCTGGTATCCTTCTAGGAACTTACCCGCTGTACGATATCTATGTTATCTGAATTGTTGGCATGTAAGTGCTTACAATAGTTACTGTGTGTGTCTTCTTACTTTTGGGATATCTGTTGTAATTTATGCACTTCCATTTTTTTCTTTTTCATCTTTTTTGCTGATTATGTATAGGTACATATATGTGCTCTTGTGTGTGTGCATGTAGGTTCCTGTGTGTACACCCAGAGGCCCCAGGGTGACATCTGGGCCTCTCACTAACCCCAGAGCTTGAAGTTTTTACTAGGCTGGCTTTGTCAGCTTGCTCTGAAACCCATCTTTGCCTCCCCGGGGTTGGAACTACAGGCAGGCTGTCACACCTACCCAGATTTTACGCAGGTCTTGAGGACCCAAACTAGCATTATCTTACCACAGTCTTCCAGAACAAGTGGTTTACGTGCTGAGCCATCTCTCCGGCCTCTACTTCCATTTTAAAAATTTGAATAGTCTCCCTTATTTTTTTAATTTTTAATTTTCCTTAGATTAGGTAAGGGTTGGTCCATTTTATTTTTTAAAAGAAATCTAACTCTTGCTATGGTTATTTCTGTGGCTTATTTAGTTTTTTATTTCATTCTGATTTTTATTATTTCCTCCCACTAATTTTGGGTTTCACTTTTCTTTCTCTTATACTTTCAGCTGAAATTTCAGACTGTTTATTTGGAATATTTCTTGGTTTTATATGCATGACTTTGTTGCTGTAATCATTCCTCTTGGAGCAACCTGTGTGCAGTTTTGGAAGTCTACATTTCCATTGTCATTTGCCTCAAGATCCTGAAGTTTCCTTTCTGAGTTCTTTTTTGATCAATTGGTTGTTTGAGAGCATACTGTGATTTTTCAAGGTTCCTTCCATTATCGATTTCTAGTTTCATACTCTTGTGGTCAGATATAATAGATGTCTAATTTTGGTTTTCTTAAACATATTTAGTTTTGTAGTCTAACATATAGCCTATACCAGAAATGGTTTTGTGCACATTACTCGGGAGATGTGAATTCTGCTGCTAAAAACAGAAAATTCTCTATATGTTCACCACGTGTATTCATTCTGTCAAAGGAGCAACTGAAGCTCAGTGCTGTCTTCCTTCTTTTCTGTTGAGACTGAATAGTTATCTTCATTAGCATCTAGCATTATCTTACCACACATTTTCACTATGTTCTTCATGCTAGACTAGGCCTATAAACATTCAGGCACTAAGAAAGGGTTGAAAATGTAAAAACTTCCTGAGGATAAAGGCTAGAGAATGCAGGAGGTCCTTCACACTGTACCTAAGAACATGGAAAGAAAAGGAAATGGATTTCAACATAGTTCCAAGAATGAGCTGGTCAGGCCATTGAGAGTTCTAGAGCCAGCACAACTCGCTGGAAAAGTTATGTATGCCACAGGAATGAGCAGGCAAGCAAAGCCCCTGTTGTGCTCCATTATCAACTTGAAGAATCTAGAGGCAGAGTGGTCTCAAAAACCGGGGCAGTGTGGCTGTGGTGGGGCAGCAGCTGGATCCACTGACTATGCCTCCAAGTTCATAGCTGAATGTACATTTCACAGATCACTGGCTCCTCCAATATACAGCTTTCAAGCCCCACATCCCTTCTCCTCTTCTCCTCTTTGCAATCTGGATAGATCCCGTCTTCCTCTGGTTCTGCCTCATGAGTTTTCCATTTAATATTCCCTCGGATATTATTACAGGCAGCATTCCACTAATTTTTCTTCCTCTTCCCCGTTAGTAGTCTCTCTCCTTTAGAATGTGTACATGTTCAAGATTTCAACCTCAAAAACCAACATTTAAAAAATATCCCTGCCCATCTTGCTTTCTTTTCCTTCACAGTGAAGATTTTTCCCTCCCAGTATAAAAGGACTGTCTTCTTTCTTACTTCTCACTACTTATCAACTGATCATGACAGTTCTGCTCAGTTATTAACTGACAAATCCAGGAGAGCATGCTTGGCCTCTGTGGCACAAGCCTTCTGAACGAACACTCCCTTCTTTAGACTCTCATGCTCCGAGTTCTGGCATACCCCACCCCAAGTATTCCTCTTCCCCTTCACACCACTCCTTCTAAGGCTTCTCTGTATCTGCCTTGTCATTAAAATGTCCACTTTCTAACGCTTTTATCATTAATCTCTGTTCTGCCACCCACATCAATCTCACACCCCAATCTCATGAAATATTGTACACCCATATCCTGATGACATCACCCACAAAGTTGCCTGAACCAGAGACCTGGACACTATTCTCAGTCGTTTCCTCTCTGTCAAAGTCTGTGTTTGGCCAGACTTTGGCCAGACATAAGGTTTGAAGATTCTGTTCAACTGGTCCTCAGAACCAGCTCCATGAAGCTTTAGTCAGCATTCCCACAGCCACTGACCATCTATTCTGTGGACTTTTAAAGGAGCACAGTAGCTACTCCTCTGGCCCTGGATTATAGTTCCTCTTTATTGCATCACTGTACTGCTGAAATTATAGTATTTCTACGCACAAATTTAATCATGGGACTTCTTTTCAAAGGTCCTGAAATAAAGAACACAGCTTTGTCTCCTGATTATCAAAAAAGGAAAGAATTTTAACTTACAGTAATTTCTAACTTGCAATCTGATTTTGTGTGTGTGTGTGTGTCTTTTCAAGACAGGATTTCTCTGTGTAACAGAGCCTTGGCTGTCCTGGACTCTCTCTGTAGACTGGACTGGCTTTGATCTCACAAAGATCCGCCTGCCTCTGCCTCCCGAGTGCTGGGATTAAAGGTGTGTGCCACCACGCCCGGCCAACAATCTGATTTTTCAAGCACATATTTAACATTAACGCTGTATCAACATATAAAGAACCTGACAATGATCAGCAAATCAATAACTAAACATTTTGTTAAAAGAAAAATCCTGAAATAGTCCCTTGTTGAATACAGCATAAAAGTCAACCTCCCTGGGATGATATGCAAAGTTTTAGCCTTACGTCCCTCCACTACTCTGTGGTTCCAAGCTCTAGTCATGTGGACCATCAGGAACCGACTCATTGCAACAGGTGTTTGTTTTCTGTTTCTGTGGCTCCGTGTGTGCCTTTTGCCTTGAATGTTTTTTCTATCAGCCTTGTCCTACTGGGTGAGTCTCCTATACATCCTTTCACTGTCCAGTTGGGATTTATTTGCTCAATGATGTCTTAGTGACCCCAGAGGGTACGGGGAGGGACTCTCACGGAGTAGCCACAGCGATTATGCTGCCAATACACATTACATGCACACATTGGTGGCCAAGTTCACGTAGTGACATCTGCAATTTACATGTGAAAAGTGAGCACCCGGCATTACTGGAGACTGATTCCAAAACTCAACAGAGGAGTACCACAAAGACAGCTCAGGGGCCATCATCCCCCCTCACTCTTAGGACTTGCATAACTAGAGTTCATATTTCACACAGAGCTCTAACACAAATTAGAAACAGGAGCCAATTAAGCCAGGGAAAGGAAAAGCATGTCTTTGATACACAAGAAACTGCACGTGCATTTTATATTCAATGCTTTTTAAATTTGTTTACAGGACAGAGTACAAAAGAAAAAAAATTATCCTAAAAGTCATAGTTTGTAAGTTTGATAGGCAAGACAGGAATTTAAAATTGGAAATGTCCATGGCCACTGAATTCTAAAAGAGAAAAAAAAAGGAAATAAAAATAAAATTGTTTCAGATGCTGGGATACACCTCACTGAGTGCCTGGCCAGCCAGCCCACTTTAATGCACTAGCAATCATAACCACTGACTGAAAGGAACCTTCTCATCTGGGTCAACATGAAGAAAAGCATTCTCTGCTTCTTGACATGAGAAAAGTGTTTACTCACAGTGGTAACTTGTATGACTGCCATACCAAAGGTTAGAGAAAATGGCTTTTTCCCAGATTTGAAAGATTAAATTCTGTTTTGTTTTGAGACAGGGTTTCTCTGCGTTGCCCTGGCTGTCCTAGAACTCATTCTGTAGATCAGACTGTCCTTGAGCTCAGAAATATGCCTGCCTCTGCCTCCTGGGTGCTGAGATTAAAGGTGTGCACCATCACCACCCGGTTTGAAAGATAAATTCTTAATGTTCTTTTTGTAAAATAGCAAAACCAATCAAAGATGGAAGTTTTCAAGGAAAAGATGCAAAGAAAACTTTTAATTTGCCTAAATTTCTAAGAGATAAGGGTATCAGGAGAATGTATACCTTTGTTTCAAACTACACAAAGTAGTGGTTCTTAAATACACCTTTCACTGGACTTTATCCTTGACATCAGCTTTAAAAGAACAGCAATTCTTCCTGAAGCTTAAGTCTGCAAGAAGTTAGTGATGAGACCAAGCTTAACATTTAGCAGGCTATTAAAATTATTTCTCAAAATACTGTCCAAGTATATGAGCTACTACCCAACCTAAACCCAAAGACAGGCCAAGTCCCCAAGTTTTCTCCAACGGCCCGTTAGTAAGACTTGGCCTGCCGCATCTGAAGGCCACCTCTTCTTGGTGTGATGGCCCCAGCAGGGCGTCCTGATCATTTGCTCACAGACATTTGTCTCATCTTGGTAGAACGCATCTGTACCATTTGACACTGAGGATCCTGAAAAAAAAATGTATTTACAAGATGAATAATCCTCTTTTTTTTTTAATCGCGCTTTTACTTTTTTTCCTCTTGCTGGGACCTATTCCATAACAGCATTATGGTTATATAGGAAATGTTCTTATTCTGAAATATTTAAGGATAAAATTTAATGCATCTGCAACTTAGTTTCAGATAATTCCTTGTGTTCTTCTCCAACCAATATATACATCTAAACTTTTGCATAATCACCCAAAACAACAAATGTTAACAACTGGTGAAGATAAAGAAGCAGACATGTAAGCGTTCTTACACTATTTCTCTGTGTTCCCTCTAGAGTTGATTTTTTTTTTTAAAGAATGAGAAAGCATTTTAAAAAATGACTTTCTTTAATAAGCATCAGGTTCTCAAATTGCAAATGGATCTCTCTGGCACTGAAACTCTAAAATTTGAGCCTCCCACCCCAAATATATTCCAGACCATCAAAAGCAACCTTGTATTGTTGTTTCTAGACATGATGTTGCTCTGTTCTCACACCCTGGAGGAGCTAAATTCAGACACTTTTTTCCGAAGGCCCCAGAGAGCTGGCCCTTGGGGTTTCCTGGTCCTTGCCTGGTTAGACCCAGGCTTAATTGCTGCCTCTCCAACCACTCACGGGAGACCATTTAGGAGGTGGGGTTCGGGTTCCATTTAAATGGCATTCATGGAACTAATTTACCAAATAAACAACTATGTGTTTGACCTATACATTTAAAATTTAAGTGCTGCAAACATTCTTGAATGCTTTCATAATTCAGCTGATGGAAATCCCTTACTGAAGATTCATGCACAAGCTTTACCTACGAAACTTGCTGTTGTTTTCAGGGTGTGCAGACTCAGGCTGAGAAACAAAGCCCAGCCAAGTTCATGCTCTGTTTCTGACAAAACAGACTCTTTCTCATCTTGTGCTCCAGCGCCCTCAACAAGCACATCTTTTAAGCTTTCCACAGAGGAACCACGAAAGGTCCACTTCAGCCTTGCAGGATAGTTGCTCCCACATGGAGAAAGGCTGAGAGGAGGAGACGGGTTTCTCTCCCGCTTTCTCCCTCCAATCACTTCTCATTTCCTCAACACAGGAATCCTGAGTAACAGCATCCAAAACATGCAGAAGAGGCATGAAAGGCCATTTTCCACAGTGCCAGCTTGATAGAAAGGATTTTATGCTGTGTATATACTTTCCTGGGGATGCAACCTCCTAACTTCCACATCAGGAACTTAGCTACGAGTTATCTTTAAAAAAAAAAAAAAAAAAAAAAAAAAAAAAAACGTTTATTTATTTATTTATTTATTTATTTATTCAAGCTACATCTCAATCACAGCCCCCTCCTCCCACCCTCCCATGCTCTACCCTCTCTCCCAACGGTCCTACTCCTCCGGTGTAGGGTGCCCCCACTGGGATGTGTCTATACTGATACATACAAGGCTTCAGAACAGCATACTATACTGAGACGAAAATCTTTACTACCTAAAGCAGCTTAGCTTGTGGCCAACTTTACAGAAGTTGTAAAGTTGTAGTACTGCAAAGTAGGGGGCCTCTTGTCTATAGAGAATTCTAAAAACCCTCATGTGCATAACACCTCATTTTATTTACTACAACATTGTAAAGCAGGCAGTTACAGGGAGGAGAGCTCTATAATCCCCAGAACCTGCTTGCTGGCAAGTTCTTTTTGTCTCATATCTCAGGTGTCGTCCAGACAACTAACCTGGGGTCTAAATATACAAACACAATTACTTATAACAGGCCAAAGGTAGAAACAACACAAATACCCATTAACTGGAAATACGTAAACCAATACATAATGGAGTATTATCCAGCAATAGAGAGGACTGAACTACTTGGTGTGGGTGACTGAGCTAGACACAGGCATACTGACACATGATTGTAATCCCAGGTTCAAGGCCAGCCCTGGCCATACACTGAGTCTTTGAGGCCAGGGTGGACTATATGAGACACCGTCTTTAAAAAAATATGTAGAGTCAGATCTAAAAAGTCACAAACTGTAAGATTTTATTCATATGAAATATCCAGAAAAGGTCAAGTATAGAATGAGAGAGCATGCTAGCCGTTTTCAGAAGTTAAAACATGAGGGAATGGGGGCGGGGGAGGCTTACCAGTGTGGGGTTTCCATTGGTATGATAAAAATGTTTTGAAACTAGATAAAGGTGACAGTCATACCCAATTGTGAGTGTACTAAATGCCACTGAGTCACACATTTAAAGAGGCGCACTTTGCTGTCATATGGGTTCACCCTAATTAAAACAAGCATTGAGATGAGCACACACAGCTTCCCATCAGGGTTGAATGCACAGAACATGCTGCACCAGCCGTGCAGAGGTCCGCCCTCAGTGCTGTCCACAGCACACGCAAGCAGAGGTAGACTTCCTGTAAGCAGGCTGATTTTGAAGAAAAAAAAAAAAGGTAGAGGAAACAAAGAGAACCAAACCATCTCAAAAACAAAACAAAAACCTATCTTCATCCTCTTCCAGTGTTCCTTATCCCACTAGAACTAACAGCATACACTTTAATCACTAAATATACCACGTATAAAGTCTTCGGCTAATAAGTGACACCTGTCATGGTTTGTCCCTCAACATTAGACAGAAAGATACAAAAGACCTGCAAGGAGATGAAGACAGGCTACGAAATTCTAACCAAAACAGTGGGACCACTCTGCCCCTCGGAGTGGGAAATTTTCTAAAAACTTTCAAAGTCTCATAGTGAATTACCTTTGACTCTGATTTAAGAAATACATATCCTTAACATATCAAGAAATAGGTAGGAATGGCAGCAGTGTTGCTAGGAATGCCCCTCAGCCCATACACTGGGAACAGTCAATTATGACATAACTGTAATACAGGATGTTATGCAGCTCTTGCAACAGATTCCTATCTACTAAAAAAAGAAAACTGTGACCAAAGAGTAAGCAAGACTTGTATTGTTTAAAATGGCATTGCCGAAGAAAACAACGACCTTACCTCCATCTTACATCTATTAGGGATGGAAAAGAAACAACAGGGAAGCAGAGACAGGCACCTCTCTATAATACACTCAGAGCTGTTGAACACACAGCAGCATGTATGTGCCTGTCCTGTCATTTAAATACCAACTTTAAGTACATACATGGGATTTTTTTTTCTGCACTTAACTTTTACATACGTAAGAAACAGAAAGATAAGAGTTCACTCAAAACTTGCTTTGCAGGTAGATCCTGAAGTTGACACAAATCACCTTCAGGCTCCTGGACTGACTATCTTCTATCCAGACAAAGTGCCTTACACACACGGATTGTGCAGACCTGCTCCACCCTATAAGCTCTGGCACTGGTAGTCAACATTCTGAGGTTATTGTGGTAGTTTCCTAGAGGTGCTTCATGTCCGTTCAATACAGTAATAAAAACCTAATTAGATTTGTTTTAATGATGCTGTGTGCATTGTATGCATATGTGTGTGTAGACCAGAAATCAACATTGTTTGTCTTCGAAATGACTCTCCACATTATTTTTACAAATTTTTATTACATATGTATTTATTCTGTGTGAAGATGGAAGAAGGTGTACATGTGCCACTTTCTGGAGTCTTTGTTTGTTTGTTTCTGTTGTTTTGTTTTCCTATCATGTAGATTCCCAGGATCAAACTCAAGTTAGCAGGCTTGGTAGCACGCACCTTACCCACTGAGACATCTCAGTGGCTCTGCATCTTCTTTTCTACAGTCTCTCACTGGATTCTCTTTCAGCTGGACTGGCATCTTGCCAGCCTCCATCTCTCAGGTGTTGGATTACAAACACACACCACTGCATCCGGCTTCTTCACAAGGATGCCAAGGAGTCAGACCCAGGGACTCACACTTACATAGCAAGACCTTTCCAATGAGCCATCTCTTTGGACCCTTACAGTCTTTTTAATTTTGTTTTATTAGTATTTCATTGCTACACTCTGTAAGATTGTTAAGTCTGTGGCATGTTGGAAGTATAACTCAAAATGGCTGGATCTCCCTCATCCCATATAGAGCAGTGCAACTCTAAACAATGAAAGTCATTGTTGATGATGACAATGCTTAGAAGCTTTAATAATAGAAGACTGAATTCTGTTAAAATGCATTCGGAGTAGGTTTAAAGGGTTATTTAAAAAGATACTAAGCAGGTTAGAAAGCAGAATGTGGTAAGCTGAAAAGATTACTGGCTATTTGATGAGGAGCAACAAACTACGTTTACAACTGAGGAGTGAAAACGCAGGAGTGTGCTTGAAATCCTACAAGTCTCTGAGAACAGAGCGGCTGCCAACAGAGCAACCAGGGGCTGTTGGGGACTGCAGAAGCAAATCATCTCGGATCTTCTTTCCTGTCATCCTTCTGGGAAAGAAGCTAAGAAGGACAGAAGACAAATGTCAAGAACAGCGTGGGGGGCTCTGTGAGACAGGGTGAGAACCCCTGAAGAGGAGGCCCCTGTGTGAGGGTGTTGCAGTGCAGCTTAGATTCCTTTAACAACTAGTGCATTCTTAAGACACACCCTTGAACTATGGCCAAGGAGGGTCACCCAGTGGGTGGGTGTACTTCCCCAGGATGGTGTGGGCTTCACCTGCTTTGTTTCAGTTACATTGACTTGGTTGCAAACTGATCCCTTCAGTAGGTGGCAGTAACTTAAACATGTCCACAGTGTTTTAAGGTTTCTATTGCTGTGATACAACACCATGTCCAAAAGCAACTCTGGGAGGAAAGGATTTATTCCGCCTTGCAGCTTGAGTCTGTCATCCAGGGAAGTCAGGACAGGAAATAATGGCAGGGAACCTTGAAGCAGAAACAGGAGCAGAGACCATGGAGGAATGCTGCTCACTGGCTTGCTCCTCATGGCTTGCTCAGCCGGCTTTCTTACAGAGCCCAGGACCACCAACGCAGGGATGGCCCCACCCACAGTAAGCTAGACCCGCCCACATCAATTGTCAATCAAGAAAACTCACCACAAGACTGGCCGATCTGGTAGAGACATCTTCTCAATTGAGGTTCCCTCTTTCAAAATGACTCTAGCTTGTGTCAAGTTAACATAAAACTAGCCAGCAGCCCACAGTCAGAAACCAGGAACCACGTGAATGCAAGATACACAGTTCAACTAAGTGCTGAAGACCAACATGTATTAGGACAAGTGGCCTACCACACTGTCAAACCCCATGCCCTGTTCACTCTGTTCTCCATGGCATCTTTGCTGTAGCTGGAAATGCATATATTCTCATTCCCCGCTCCCCACTACCACCCCGTATCATATGTTCCATCTACTCTGGCTTCATAGATGACCCCCAAAACACCTACATGCTCACCCTCAAACCCTTCACTTTAATTTCAATCTTCCAGCAAAGCATTGTTCTTACATTCAGTATCTCATCTTCATGCTTAACGCATTCAAAGGCTTTCATTTCCTGCTGAGGTGCTACCCTCCCAAGGGGGGAAAAAGAGCTTCTCTACAGACTGCATTCATTTCTACAGCACCAGAATCCACCCAGGCGCTCAGGCACCAATCCCAGGTATGTTTGTACTCTCTCGTCTCGTCTCTGGTCCCTGTCTCTTTGTCTGCCTGCCTTCTACATGTTCAGTTCTAATCATCCATTGAGACCAACTGATGCCTTCATATCCCATCCCTGGCTCTCACTGCCCACCTACTCAAAATAACTACTGTCCTCTCTGATGTTTCCTCTTCCCCAGCCGCTTTCCCAGTGTGCTTTGCACCACCACTACTGTACTTCCAGTGTTCTCCCTATCCCCAGCTCTTGGCCTCACTAACACTGAGGAAGCAACTCGCATGGCCCCAGCAGCAGAAGAAGGATGGCACAGTAGCTCTGCAAGATCTGGCTTTGGAACGTAATGGTCCCGCCTTGAACCACAGCACCAGCACTAAGTTCCCTGTGCTTCAGTGTCCTCCTTCTGACATCTGGCTCTGTCATATTCTCCTCTTAGGGTTGCTGTGAAGGCAAGACTAGTAATGGCGTGCAGAGAACTTCAGCATGCTGAGCACTGGGTGTCACACTTGGAGCTCCAGCAAGGCTGCCCAGTGCGGGTCTCTTGAACCCTCACGCCGATCCTTCCTTTGTCACTAGCCCTCCCCAGGTGGCCTGCCCTGTACAGAAGCCCTTCTCTTAGCAGCCACATCCAAATCCTACCCATTGCCACAGCTCTGTCTGACCCACACCCAGCCTGTGGCTCTCCTCTGATTATTCCAACCACATCGGGTTTCTCCTGACTCTGAACTTCCTTAAAACACTTTCTGCCTATTCCTGACTCAAGTTGATCTTCAGACTTTCAAAAGTGGTGAGCAACAGAGTGGCGAGCAACCAACATGCCAAAAAAAAAGAGCAAGGGTCTGAGGCCTGCGCTTCAGTACTGGAGCGTAGTGAAGCGCTAGCGGGTGTGTCATATCCCTAAGTCCTGGCTGCTTTTACAAAGCCTCATGGGGACCAAGAGGCAGCCTGGATAGCTCCATTCACAACAGACCCTAACATGCAAGCCCATCCAGGTAGCTGCAAACCCTCCCAGCCAGGCTGCCAGCTCACATGTCTCCTGCTCTCCAGACGGAACCATGTAGAAATGAGAGGCATGGTTGTGGCTAGCAGGCTATGCAGGAATCCTTTCTAAGGCTAATGACGGTGAGTGTCCCGAGATGAGTTTTCCCACATCTATTCTGAATAATGGCTTATAGTTCCATCACTGAAGGCATTATCACACACAATCTGGCTAGAACTTGCCTGACTCTGTTCCTGTTCTAACGAAAGGATGTATTACCCACCCAACCTTTACCTAAAATTTACATGATACTAAGGTTTTTGTTTAAGATTTGTTTTTGCAAAATCAAAAGAATCAACACAAAAGAACAAAAAAAAAAAAAAGCTTGCCACACAGAGAATTTGTTAAGATTTTTTTTTTATACCTAAAAAGGGAATTTTTAACCACAACCTTAGTCATAGACCTGCAACAGGCAGATCAGAAGCAGTGAAAGATAACGTGGCAACAGAGAATCTGGTGGATGTGCCCGGGTTCAGGCGCGGGTGCCAGGGCTCACAGGACAGGCTGGCGGAAGTGGGCGCTGTACCCTTATCCCGCCCCCGCCTGACCACCTGCGGCAGCCAGGGAGGAAGCAGGCAACCCCCGCACATCTCCAGCTGCAGCTCAGCAGCCACAAACTACGCAGGCGTTGTCTGATAGAGCCAAGGTTCTATCAGAAGCATCGGTGTGAAGGGGGAAAATCTTTAACTCGCGATGAGTAACCTGTGTTACTCAGATTCTATCAGCAAGCCCTGAAGCTGGGCTAAAGGGAGACCCCTCTATATACACCCACACAGCCACGCAAGTGACTGATCTGGCATCGACTTCTTGGGGGCCTCTTAAAGGCTGAAGTAACCAAAGCTTGGGGAGAGGGCGAAGGCCAAGTGGGATCCCTGGAAGCAGCCAGTCTTGCCTGACATGTGCAACCACAGATGGAAATGTCGGCAGACCCAGAAGTAGGGGTGCCCCTCTTAACCTCTACACTCAGTGTGGACCCAAGATAAGCCCAGAAGCCCTGCGTAGAACAAGGCTGGGTGAACCCAGCCCGAGTTTGGAGCAGAGTCATCTGAGGAAGTGGCGGCAGGAACTCAGGAGTCCTGTAAATGAAGAGAGGGCAGGAAAGGGCTAGTTTACAGGTCAGCTTTTAGGCTGTTTGCTCTACTTGAGTAACATGTCCCTTCAAACAGCTAAATTAAAACGCACCTGCACTGTAAATTGTGGGAGAGGACACCTGCTCTTCAAACATGACTTGAAAACTGTTTTTACTTCCCAGGGTGCTTTTATTCTGTATTTTTTTAAAAAATGAGACAGTTAAAATTCTTACAACTTAGTATTATTTAAAAAAAAAAAAAACCAATGAACATTAAAAATGTGATCGGAACTGTATCCAGTACCCCCAGTGTCTAAAACCACGGGAGAGACACATCACCTCCAACATGGGGAACTGTACCACGCTTAAGTACCAAGTACAGTCATATAGTTGGTAAAAGAAATGTCCTAAGCTAATGCCATATTCTCTACAATTAGTTTAACTTGACATTATTGATAGGCAGGATGTCCTTGTCTGTTAAGACCACAAGGCCAAACTTCAAGTAATTGTCTTTCTAATACCTATCAACTTTGATTCCAACCTCATAAGGTTGCCCAATACTCAATGTGATTTAGTCGTCTAAAATCTGATAAGATGCTATAGTTTCCAAAAATAAATTTATACGTTACAAAGTTCTTTTGTCACAGTCAAAGTTACTTGTATGGCCATGAAACTACAAACCCTGTGGAAAGTGGGATTGTGCTTGTCATCCTATGTCCTTTCCAGGGCATGCAGGATGAATAAAAGGAGCAAGTATGAAATCTGACAAAGTGTAGCTTTCCATCTTGCACACAATCACTAGTATGGTCTGGTGTGGTGAAATCAACCACAGATCAATACTAGCGAATCTTGTTAATGTATAAATTAGATGTTAAGAATTTTAAAAATTGTTCTTTGACAACTTCATATATCTTTACAGGGTGTCTGAATCACCTCTACCCTGGGCCCTCCCTCTCTACCAACAGAAATTTAGATATTTTTAAAATGAAATCATCTAGAAAGAAAGACAATCTTGCCAAAATTAAACATGATTGTTTGTAGGGGACGGAGTGACGATGACTCCAGGGAAACAGTGTCTCCCAGACACAACAGAACTGATGCACATATAAACTTCAGAGACTGCTGCAGTGTGCACAGGACCTGCATAGACAGGCTCAAGCCAGACAGGGTCCCAGCACTGAGAGGGGAAGTGAACATGGGCTCCCAGGCCTAACAAAGAAGCTATCTGCAACTGATACTGACTGGCAAAGACAAAAATCAGTTTTCTTCAATGGAGTCTCACTGGGTACATTAACCACACCTCAGGGCAGGCCCTATGCCTAGCAGGAGACGGCCAACCGAAAAGGAACTCAATGATATTCTTGTAGACCTTTTGTCCTGATTTGCTTTGTTTGGGCTTTCTTTCTTTCTTTCTTCTTCTTTTTTTTTTTTGTCTTTTTCTTGTTGACTTGATTTTCGTTTTTATGGATTTGTGTTATGTATTTCTTGTTTTTAAATTTTTTTTAAGAGCAAGATAGAAAAACATGAAGTTGGGTAGGTAGGGAAATAAGACGAATCTAGGAGGAATTGGGAAAGGGGAAAACATGATCAAAATGCATTGTATGGAAAATATCTCAATTAAAATGTTTTTAAAACCTAGTTATTATTTATGAAGATTATTAAAATGTCTGCGGCTCCTTGCCACCTTTCTAAGCCCTTTATCTACTTTGTCTCATCCATTCATATACACAAAACATTATCTAAGCCAACTCCAAAGGCATAAAACAGTTGTGAAATGTGTTTAAACAAATAGCTCCCCCTTATCCGGCCTCAAAGTACATGTATGCATGAAACATTGTCTCCATTTTTACCATACAGTAAAGCACACTTTAGATCTAATTTTAAGTCATTTAAGAAACTTTTTATTTTGGAATTTTACCACTATCACACTGAGCTTCAGCTTTGCTGTGGACATCAAAGGAGTGAGTGACTAATCACACGAAGGGGAAAAGATTAAATGAGTCATGGATTCCGACTGAACTTCGTCAGCCCAAAGGCAGGCTGGCAAAATATTTAAGAAAGGGAAGAGATGATCTTCTGAAGGGGAATAGATTGCTATTTTATTTGCCCACTCTACAACCTGAAGAATAAGAAGTATTTGGACAACCATTAAAAAACCCTCAGACTCCAGATCCCCCTCCATAGTAGAGCTAGACTGTCAATGTAGAATGGGATTTGTTTGCTTGTTTGTTTGTTGGATTGATTGATTGATTCAGTGACTCATTATGTAGCCCAGGGTAGCCCTGAACTTAGGGCAATCCACATGCCTCAGCCTTCTAAGTCTCAGAATCAAGTGTGTTCCACCATGCACAGCTGAGATGCTTTATTATTTACATAGTTTTCTTGAGTATCTAAAAAATATACAGAACATTAGTCTGCTTTGGAATTTCTAACACATACAGGAGAAAACATTTAAAGACATTAAAGGAGACCCTTAAAGCAAAAATTTGATCCTGCATATTAAAAAGTAGAAAGTACAGTGCATCACATACATTTTAATTCCAACAGCTGCCTACATACATAAGTAACCCAACTTTTACATGGGGGAAGGGAAAGAAATCCATATAGAAGCAATTCGGCAGTACTAATACTAAAATGATACTGTCACCATGGGAACTGGCACTTTCAGTTACAAACACAGCTTAATAAATAAAAGCATTAAGAGGAGGTATCTGAGACACATTTAGTCTCTTCAATGGTAACATGATGTGAGGAGCACGGAGAGCAAATGTTGACTATGGGGCTGAGGCAGCCCGTCTGGGAGCACCAGGGAACACTGATGGAAGGCACTTGGATCTGGGAACACTTAAGACTCTGGTCTAGTCTAGCCCGGCGTGGTGGCACAAGCCTTTAATCCCAGCACTCAGGAGGCAGAGGCAGGCGGATCTCTGTGGGTCTGAGGCCAGCCTGGTCTACAAAGCCAGGGCTGATTACACAGAGAAACACTGGCTCGAAAAACAAAAAACAAGAAAGACTCTAGTCTAAATGGGACAGCACTCTTCTTAATGTGTCCCTAAGGGAACTTTGCCTTATGTAAAACCAGGTTTCACAGATACTCACTGACACTGTGGGAGACCCCGTAGGAGTGTCCCTAATCCGTACTTGCATACATTTTCATAACCCAAATGTAAGCATTACAATCATTCCTGCTGATGTTATCTTGCTGTTCAGGGCCTAGAAACTGTCTTGAAGTTTTAAATAACAGACCAGACCTGAAATAATTTCAGAAAATAACAACACACAAATACTTCAAAATTTTGCTACCTAAAAGGTTACATGTATGCAAAAATACTCACATTAAAAATATAACATCCTTGATAAGACCTCTCTGCATCATAGCCCTCTATCACGTCTGGGATATGTGAGTGAGTGTGGGTGTGTGAGTTAGTGTGAGTGTGCATATGTGTGTGTTTATGTATGTGAATGTGTGTGAGTATGAGTGTGTGTGAGTATATATGTGAATGTGAGTATGTGTGAATGTGTATATGTGTGTTAGTGTGTGTGAGTGTGAGTATGTGTGTATGTGTATTGGGTGTGAATGTGTGTTAGTCTATATGTGAGTTTGAGTATGTGTGTGAATGTGTGTATGTGTGTTAGTGTGTGAGAGTTATGTGTGTGACTGTGTGCCTGTGTGTGTGCTGATGACTAAAATTTGATTCCTTGTATAGTTTTGCCCATGGTGTGTATCTATAAATGATCCATTTAGTTTCCCATGTTGCTGGACCTTCCATGGATAGACTCATACTATACATATTATTCTCTGTCTTATTCTTCTCATTCAACAGTATGTTCCTGAGACTTGCCCACCCATGCATTTTTATTGGGTCAATATACACAGAGACCTTAGTACATGCCCCCTCAACACAGTACGAATCACTTCATCATCCCACTAGCCTAAAGGCTGCCATTTTCCTGACCTACAGATGAGGAGCCTGAGCTTGTGAGCAGCAAAGCCAAAGCCTGGACCTCGCCGCTCCCAGAGGCAACTCTGTTCCTCCACAGCCTGCAAAGCCAAAGCCTGGACCTCGCCGCTCCCAGAGGCAACGCTGTTCCTCCACAGCCTGC
>CAJQZJ010024674.1:3989-14481 GCA_907164525.1 Lophiomys imhausi | reverse complement strand
CTGGACCTCGCCGCTCCCAGAGGCAACGCTGTTCCTCCACAGCCTGCCACACCCATCAGCTTACCTCTCACTGCAAACAGCATGCCAACACACAGTTGGAGCAAACCTTAGCCCAGTCTAATCTCTGCGGCAATGAGAAGGTTTATTCCACACACTTGTCAATGCTTCCTGAAACACATAGGTTAAGAGTTTTTTCTCGGCTGTACATTTCGGAGTGGGACTGCTGAGTTGTGAGTTATTTTCCTGTTGAACTTGATTAGGGAATACAAAGTACCCCAGCATAATTGTGCCAAGTTATGGTCTTACCAGCTATATTCAAGACCCGTACCCACATTCCCACCAACACATGGTATCATCTGATTTTTAAATGTCTGCCAATCCAGACACCATGTAATGATATGCTATTGTATATTTAATTTGCATGCGCTTGACTATCAATAAGGCCCAGTATCTCTTTATGCGTTTAATAGCCATTTAGATTTTTTATTTTATGAAATGATATTGGATTATCTGGGGTTTTGTTGTTGTTGTTTTGGTTTTTTTTTTTTTTGTTTTGTTTCTGTTTTTCGAGAAAGGGTGTCTTTGTTTAACAGAGCCCTGGCTGTCCTGGACTCAATTTGTAGTCCAGGCTGGCCTTGAACCCACAGAGATCCCTCTGCCTCTGCCTCCTGAGTGTGAGATTAAAGGTAAGGGCCACCATGCCCTGCTGAATTATCTGTTTTTTTCTTATTGATTTATATGTTTGCTTTTTACATATGCTAGGCCTATCCAATATAAGTGCCACCAATAGTATCTACCATTTGGGGTCTATTTTCGAATTCTTTGTGTTGTCACTAGTGAACATCTTTTTTTTTTTTTTTTGCAAATAATAATATTGAATGACTCCTTGTATATCTTTAACTTTTTTACTATTATAAGAATTACCAGCTAGGCAGTGGTGGTGCACGCCTTTAATCCCATCACTAAGGAGGCAGAGACAAGTGGATCTCTGAGTTTGAGTACAGCCTGGACTACAGAGACAGTTCCAGGATGGTCAGGGCTACACAGAAAAACCATGATTTGAGAAACCAAAGAAGAAAAAAGAAAGAAAGAAAGAAAGAACTAATATTGGTCTACACTTAAAATCCTCCATATCCTTCTAAACATTGTATTTTAAGGTTTAATTTGTGAATAGTCAAGAAAAAGACCTGCTGGGCATGGTGGTCCATGCCTTTAATCCCAATACTTAGGAGGCAGAAGCAGAAAGATCTTTGTACCTTCTAGACCATATTAATCTACATAACAAGTTTCAGGCAAGCCAGAGCTACAGAGTGAAAGGAAGAAGGGAGGGAGGGAAGAGAGGGAGGACAGGACAGGAAAGGATGCTGATAACAGTCAGACCAGAACAGCAGGAACACGAACCTGAGGCTGTAAACATAAAGACAAACAAGGAATCCAGCAAACCCCACACCATCCTGAGGACTCCATGTGTTCCTTTCCTCAGACCTTGCTGGCTTTTCTCTTTGTCCAGCTCCCACCACACTAATCTCTAGCGTGCACTCTGGCTCCTGGTCCCACACTGCTGCCATGGGATGCACATCTCATCTTTAACATGGACCACAACCTTTCTCCAGCTCGAGTGTCATTTACAGAGTTCTGCTTAACAGAGCCCTGGAAGAAGTGTAGGCCTACAATGTGTCGGTACTTATTTGTTCAAAATGTAGTTTCAGAATAAATTTTGAAAATTTCAGAGCCAAAATATAACTCACAATGAGGAAGCTGTGCAAAATAAAAATATACCGCAAGTCTCAGGGTAGGAACAGGTTTTAAGAGCCTTAAATGCCTTGCTGAGGGGTCTGTACTTTTTCTGTGGGCAGAAAAACACAGCAGGTAAAATTCAGAGTTGGACACCCAATGAGTCTATTCATTGAGCATCCCTGTTAGAGCAACAGAGAGAAGCGCTGAGAATAAAAGGTACAAAGAGCAACAGGCAGGCACACATTAAACCCAAAACACCAACAAGACAGAGTCAGACAAAAGAACCATTGTAAAAAGAAGTTTGAAAGAGACAAGACTGACATTACATTCATTTAATAAAAAACAAAAAAGCCTACTGTGAGAAGCTGGCAAGCTTGCTCAGTGGTTAAGAGCAAGTACTATAGAAGACAATTCCCAGCACCATGTCAGGCAGCCCACGACCATCTCCATGCACACATCCACACACTGTTTGCTTGTTTATTTATTTATAAAATCCTAGTGTGAGTGCTGCTGTGTGAAGGGTCCATTTCCCTGGCCAGGCAGAGATGTGAAGGCCTGCTCAACATCTCAGGAGTGAAGGGCAAAGTGTAGCATCACTTTAAAACAGGGAAATGTTTTAGAAAGCAAAATGGTGCAGGAACGTAAGCAGGCATGCTCTTCTAGAGATTCTGTTGTTGAACTGCAGAATGGAGAAGTCCTTGTAGCAAAGTGCTAACAGTATGGCCTGCAGGAAAAACAAACCAACCTAACAGGAGAAGAGAATGTCTCACACACAGACGAGGCAGGCCGGTGCTCAGACCAGTGGCAGCCCTGGCCATGGAAACAGGCATCATGCTTCCTCTGTACTGCGGCTGACTCTCATTTTCTGTGAACCCCCTTGTTGGAATCCTTTGACGGTGACTCACAGGGCAATCGGGCTACTCAGCAAGCCCACGGCCCTTCACAATAGACTGTGTAGGAGGCAACCAGCTCCTGGCCTGTGGTGTGTTCAGTTTTTTCCTTTCTGCATTCTGGGAGGATTTGCTTTTCAGCCACATTTCCCTCAAAGCACAGCCCTGGAGGCGATGCTTACTGCACAGATTTCTGAGCGATGAAATAATCCACTTTGGTTTCTTAGTCATAATGAAACTAAAAACAGTAAGATGAAAAAACAATGGGGTCATCTTCACACCTACAAAAACACAATTTCATTCTCTGGTGACATAAAGAGGTCAGGGGGAAAAAGCTCAAACTAACATTTTCCAACCTTTCACTGAGAGCAAGGGCTAAAACCACATGTTTTGAAGGGCTCACGCTGTGTTATTATTAGAAGTCACAATTCTATTGATACTGATGAGTCACCCTTATCGGCGGAAACCAAGAACGTCCATCAACATCATGCTAAAGTCACCATGGCTTTTTCTGTATTACTGGTCACAGAGCCCTCGGACGCTGCTCCCAGCTACCAAAACGGCTCTGTCTCAGCCCCTGCACAGCTTTCCCTGTGCCAGCTCAGCTCGTTTTGCATCATTGTCCGGGAGTTTAGGATGATCTGATCAACTGCTGTCAACAAAAGGAAGTTTATGTAGAGTCCTCAGAAAAACAGCATTTCACACTTTCCGATGAAATACCCAAACTGAGCTATGTAAGCAAAACAGGCAAAGTCCCCTAGCATCTCCTGACCCAAGGTTAGGTACTCTGTTTTTGTTTTTACACCAGTAGCCAGCAACAGATGCAAACAAAGGTTGTGGTCACACCCCCTTACTGCCCTGCCCCCTGCTTCAGCACTCTGTTGCCCGCAGAGGGAGAAGTGGGCCAGGTCTCAGTGATGCCAAGGAAGCCAGCTTCAAGTTTTATGAGCAGTCCTGGGGACGCTAAGTAGGAAACAGCAGCACCACTCCTTTTTCGCTTTTGTCAGCTCTCTTCATCTGGACTTGAAGATTCCCAAACAATAAAGTGAACATCAGTTTTCCTCTGGCATTTCTGGAAATGCTCTTGGCCTCTATGCTAACATTTGCCCACTTTCCTACCGACCAGAAGGCTGTGTTGGGTGGAGGGAAGAATCCCAACCAGTTCACAGTGATCACAGACCCGCAGACGGCCACCTCCCACCCTCCCCAGTCCACTCAGGTCCGGAGCACCGCAGAGCCGCCAACAGCCCAGGGCACATGAGTCAGCAAGCTGCTGGTGGGAACTGCTGACGGCTATAAGGTACACACACTACAGAGCAAAGGAAAACGGGCGCACAAGGATCTCTAACCCCTGCCGTCCAGTTATTATTTTCCTACATTAGATCAAAAACTACAGATAATCTACACCCTGGCTCAAAAGGAAGTAATGATCGACAATAATCAGTTGTGGTAATAAAAAAATAAAAAACAAAACAACCCACTCTCAGGGTTTCAATGTTTGTAACAGCTGCATTCAAATCTCTTGAGCCAGTTAATTTTAACTGGCTTTAATTTTAACTAGATTTAACTGCTTTTCCTCTCCTCCGACAAATCAAAATAGCTGCCATATCGACCACAAGAACTCGTAACCGAAGCACAGTTCCTGTTTTTCCGAAGAGACTTGCATTCAAAGCCACACTACGAGGCGTTTAACATAGGTGGGAGCTGAAGTGCTGAATGAGAGAGACTGACACACACTAATTCAGGCCCCATGGCTGTCGTTACATGGCAATCTCATGCCAGACTCTGACCCGCATGCCTTCGATTCTGCTCTTTCATTTAACACAGAGTCCTAAGCTCCATGTGGAAGAACTCGGAATGCAGAACATATTTCCTCAAACCCAAGTGCAAGGTGCCCATGAGGGAGTACCACAGGACAGTCCGTGAGAACACCTCCAGCTTAAAGCATGTGCGTGAGGCTGTATTTGTAACTTAACAGTAGGAAATACTGCAGCAACAGTTCCGAAAACTAATGAAGAAACCCCCCCACCCCACCCCCCACTCCCTACAGAGAGTCTGGGAAAACGTCTAATTAGCAGAGAATGAAGGACAAAGTCTTCCAAGAGACGTCTGCATAAAATAAATATGAAAACTTTCAAAAAAGGAAAGAAAAGTATTGACAGGCATCTTCTACGAGTACAGATAGAGAACTTGGCAAACAGTTTTAGTCCCAGGAGGAAGAAGACGAAGGAAGAAGGAGAACAAAGAAGAGAAAAGCTGGTGACTAGGAGGAAGAGGCTGAGGAAGGGGGAGGAAGGGAGGGAGGGGAGTAGGAGGGAGAGGAGAAGGAAAGGGATGTGGAGGTGGAGGAGAGGGTGGAGGAAGACTCGTCAAGAGTTGAAAAAAGAAAGGGTGCAGAGAGCCCTGAGTCTTGGGAAAGGAAAATATGGAGGTTTATTTATAATCAGAAGCAGAAGAAAGGTGGGAACTAGAGAGCAGTGTCCCTGCACAGTGCCCTTCTGCAGAAAAACCACTCACTCCACACCCAGCACCCATAGTCCTAACCATCAAAGATGAGGGAGAGTCCAGCACGGTTCCAGAGCCTGGCACTAGATGGCGCCACCAACCCAACATAGCATGGTTGCTGGAGAGGTGGGAAGCAGTAGACTTCACTCCCAGGAGTTGTTTGCCAGGCAGCGACTTTACCTAAAATAAGCGTTGTTCCCTTAACCCATCAACCTCTCTTAATGTCCAGATGTCACCACCGTACTAACAGTATGGGACGAACTAATTCTGAAATAAATTCCTCAGCCCATTTTTATCAATGGAACTGGGAGGAGGGGACAGGAAGGTAGAAAAGTCTGGCTGCACTGCTTTTGCTTCCCCACACCATAACATTCAAGAATTCAAGGGTGATTTCACAGGATTTTTACCACAAGCTGACAAAAACCCAACATCCTTGACCATGTTGTTTCCCCCTAAAAATCAGTTTAAATGTCACATGGCATACCTGTGACAGGCCGAAGTGTTCAAATCCAGCAGTGTCTCAACAGGTGAAGCTCACTGACAAACGCATCATCAAGAATCTCCCGTGTCTTGTATCTTCATTTTGCTGTGGTTTCCTGTCCTCTAATCTGCTTGTCTCTGGTTCCTGCCTTACTGCTGGGTTCGTGAAGAGACCCTCTGCTCACTAAGCACTCCCATCATCAGGGTATCGCTGTGGAACATTCCAGGCTTCCTATATTGCTCGCTTCTTTGCCGGTCTCCTGATCAAATGCTGACATCTCAGAAAAGTAGGTGTGCTGGGTTAGACATTTCCTCATAAAATTCTATTCATACAATCATTTTCTGATATTGGCTTGAGGTCAGAGCTTGCTAACACACCAGGTGGCCAAAAGGCCACTGTGACATGGAAGTGGCTACAAGAGGCCTCCAGGAACTAATGGCAAGCCAGCCTAGCTTCCTTACCATTCTGACAAGGACTGTAGTCCCTGACCTTAGTCATCCCAGGGGATGTGTGGAAAGTAAGGGTTAATCTGAAATGTGTCTACATTTTCCTCTCACTGAATGATAATAATATCTTTCACAGATAATTTCTTTTTTTTTCCTTCAGTTTGACTCTTTGGGGTTTATTCATTTGCATAATATGGAAACTTGAACCCATATAGATATTCTACAAATCAATGCAAGTAATTCTCCCACTAAATCAGCAGCTTTAATTTAAGCTCATCATTGTTTGCATAGAAATCTTTCTGCACTCATCTGCTTGATTTTTTTAATCACTTAAACCCTCCAACACTGACACGCTGAGCATCCCCACATGTAACTATCTCCAAGTTTTGAACTGAATGCTAAAAAAAATGAGCACAGTACATTCATACACTTTATCACTTCCCAAACTGAGCCTTACTCGTGCACTTAATGTTCAAGCAGCCCCAAGAATGGCTCTGGACTGAAATGTCCATTTGGTGTCCAGCCCAGGCAGAGTGGAGCTGAGTAAGCATTCTGAGCGATGACCCTCGCAAACCCCAGGTAATTGGGACACTTGCCAAGCAGAGTCCTTCAAACCCATTCAATCTCCAGCTGAAAGTTGCAACATGCTAATCTGGCAAGATAATCTCTTCCTGAAACTGCTTAGAATGGGGACAAAGGTTACTACTTTCTCTGTCACTGCTAGCTAACATTCCCAATTAGGAATGCTAATGGGGTTGGTCATGAATGCAACTCTTCCTCCAGGGTGTTCCCAGGATTAAAAGAATCTTTGCTTTTATTTATTTTTTCCTTCCCTCATCAAAAACCTCAAATGGCAAACTCCTCACCTATCAAGAAAGAGGATGGGAGTGTGAGGAACAGAGATAAACCCTGGGGATGGAGAAGCAGGATTCATGCTCCATCTCTTTATCTCTCGCTTTCCTGTGTTATCACTTTTACTTTCTGATCCTTAAATGCTTGCTAATTAAGATCTAAGGAACACCGCCATTAGGAAGAGGAAAATGAGAGTAACTTGAGATACACATTCAATTCAGGTTCCCAGAGAAACTGTTTTCCAAGTTTATCGTTTGGATAGATATCAAGAAAACAGCGGGTATTTCAGAGTGAGTTGCCTAAATCAGTCCATTCCTGTTATTAGTTATGGAGATCCCACTGCAGATGGGGAAGTGGAGAGGGGACACGTATCATGATGGCCCCTGCTTGCATCAGGTATCTACTACCCAATCACTGCTTTCCCATTCAGTACCTGGTGTCATCTATGATTCTGCCCTGGGTTGCTAGAATGACTGAGTTAATGCAAGCAACATATATACAGGAGAAAAAACAGGAGTTTTAGCATGCATTATAGTTGACTTTTTTTATACAGGTACTTAACAATCCTATTAAGTTGAGCTTCTGAGAAAGGTCTAAAATCATTCTTGGTTGCAAACCCTACCAGCCCCCTCCATTCTCCACTGCTGTTCTCTACTGCTGTTCTCCGCTGCTCTGGAGATCTGGGATTCTTATTAGAAGCCAGATTCACATTTTCACAAACCATCTTTGCAGAGGTCTAACACAAGACATGTGACTGAAGGAAATGCCCATGTAGCTTCTCATCATTCAAATATTATCAAACAATGTTAAAATGCTCAAAGTAGCAATGTTAACTTGTATTTTTTTCCAAGTATGAAATGAGTGTACTTTGGGCAATTAGCAATTCTGTTTTCATCCAGTTCTAAAGACAGGGGTAAATAAATCAATTCTGGACTCTGTAGACAAGACTATCATTTGCCAAAATGGCCCCAGGGGTTATATCAGGGTTACACAATACTCCAAAGGGCCAAAGATAGTTGTGAATTAATAGGATTAGGAAGCTTGAGGAAAACAGCAAGCCCCAAATTTTAAAATGGTCTTATCTAAAACCCATATTTGGAGGTAGGGAGCACCCCTAGCCTTCTGACCAGGTCAAATCTCAACTCTGTATCCCGTGGAGGATACCATGCCTCCCAGTTACACAAACTAAAATGAGCTATTTATACCAACTAGTAAGGACATCAGTCCAACTGCACCCTGTGTTCTTAAGAGCCAGGACTGGGTCACCAGTCACAGCAAGAGACACTTACTATATGTTTGTGATAAATGCATGTGACATTCTCTTCTAAAGAGTTTAGTTTCTGTTCACATGACCGACTTGATAGCATCCATAAGTAGTTCGGTCTGGGAAGAAAATTAAAACTGCCAATAATCTATGGCTTCTGAACTGAGCGTGTGGTGCTGCACACCTTTCACAGAGGCAGGCAGACCTCTGTGAGTTTGAGGCCAGCCTGGTCTACAAAGTGTGTCCAGGACAGTCAAGGATACACAGAAAACCCCTGTCTCAAAAAACCAAAGGGGGGGGGGGGGGGTAATCTATGGCTCTTGGAACACTTGCAAAGTTAGTGAGTGCATGTGCTCAATTGTTCATTTGGTTCTCATATCGGTAGAGTGAAAATCACTGCTGGAGTCAGAGAAGGTCCCCAGCAAGGCTCTGAACTACTGGCTTAAAGTGACAGGAGAGAGAAGAGACAGGGGAGGGAGACCATAGTGATAGGAGCTCGCACATGCCAAAAGCTTCTTCTGCAGTGAACTGAAGTCTGCCTGTATCCGCTGTAGGCTCAGGAAGGACTAGAAAGAAAAAGGAGCCAATGCCTGGGAAAGGAGAATGTGAAAGCTGACACGGGGCCACGAGGGAGCAATGGCTCTCTGTCCTCTGTCCAGTGGCAATGTGTCCTGAAGACCTCAGGAAGAAAACAAAAAGTCAGGAAGAAAATGACACATCTTGAAACCAAAAGACAATTCATGATGAGACTAAGGAACAAAGGAGACGTTAATCAAGGGGAATATGCTGGAAAGTGGTGATTATGAAGTCACTGGGGAAGACCGAGAGGCATTCTGGCTGCAGTTCCAGAGACTAGAATGAACTAGTACGTGAAATGCTTTCTGATTGGGGACATTCATTATTTTGGTGAAAAAAGGGAAAAGAAAGAAAAGAAGAACAAAGAGAAAGTTTGCCAGAGTTTTGAAGTGGTGGCACTAGTGAGATCAATCTCCAAATTCTTCAGAAATGAACTTGCCCTTGAAAAGGTAGGGGGTAAAGATTCTGAGGCTGTTTCCCTCTTTAAGGGAACAGCATGTTGATCATGAAGTTAAATTTCAGCTGTAAGTAGACTGACATCCAAAATGAACAAAAAAAAAAAAAGAAAAAAAGAAAAAAAACCACTTAAGAAAAATCTTGACAAATAACTTTGTGTTAAATATTTCCTAAACCAACCCAAAAAGAAAAAGAAAAATGAGTTAGCAATATTTTGAGCAAACTTCCTGAATTTACAAAATGTTCAGTTCACATTGTTTGGTAAATATTTCCATGGAATTTTAATTTGTATCCCATCTCCTGTCATGTATTGTCACTGGTAAGACAGAGTCTTCTCTCTCAGTACCATCCCTGGTAGTGCTTTTCCTAATGCAACTCCAGCTCTGCCAAAGCTGTCCCCACAGACGTTCCAGTGTTTGCCATCAGCCCTGACTTCTGAACTCTGACTGCCTCTGGTAGGGCCTGATGTCACTGCTGTCTCTGAACACCCAGAGGGGGAGCACAGTGACTGGCGGCACAAAGAGGGTGTGCTGCCCGAACTGCAGAAGTTGACACACATGTTACATTAGTGTTGTCCTGTTCACTGCCCCACGGTATGAGGGCTGAGGTTGTGTTCCCTGTAGACTGCAGCCCCACATCTTGACACAGTGCAATCTAGTCATTGACTTGGGGCAGGATTGTGCCTTTCAGATGAGAAAACAACCTCCAGGCAACTCCAACATTTTGACATTCCAACATGACACTGTTCACTGTTGAGAACGTCACAGTGGAGTTCTAAAATGCTGCTCCTAAGGTTTTAAGTGAAGTAACAGTTTTGTGTTGGGCTGCACTCAAGCACTAACACTCATCAGCTGTGCAGCCCGTGAGCAGAGGCTGAACGCTCTACAAGCAGACATTCAACATGAAGTTCAGATTGGAACTCACCAATTCTAAAGAGCCAACACAACACCTACTTCACAGGTTGTTCTAGGAGTCGGCGAGACACATGCAGGAAAAGACCTTAGTGCTACCTAGCGTAACACAAATGATCAAGAAATCAAACCTATTGTTTTAATCAGTGTTCTCAAATGCGAACATACATGGAAGACTTCGGGCATTAAACAATGAGTCTCTCCACTTGGGTCAGCAACAACTGAAAGAAGCCGGGAGCTCACAAACAATGGGTTACCCACCATTGCCCCAGAAACTAAGCACCTAACCTTTCAGACTGAATCTTCCATCAAGGAAGGGAGCTAGGAATCCATGAATGAGATCCACGTTAACTCAGACCTTCATTTTCCCTCCA
>CAJQZJ010024669.1:0-13740 GCA_907164525.1 Lophiomys imhausi | reverse complement strand
ACTCAGAAATCAAGTTGCTAAGAGACAAGCAATATTTGCTTATCTAAATATAAGAGATAGATAGGGCATCTTCAAAAACCTCAAGAGATCTGCAGAATATGGCATTCAAAGATGTTTTCTTAACTTAAGATTTTTTGATATCGAGACATGTCAGCTCCTGACAGCACCCCCTATATTACTCCAAGTAGAAGATGAGCATCGAAGAATCTCCAGTGGGAGATGATTAAATTGGTGGTAAGCCATTCTCTTGGCAAGAAAAACCACTTGCTTCAACTGTAGACAGACTTCTGTCCAAAAAGGACAAAACTTGGAAGCAGGTAAGTCGACAGCCTAGCTCTGCCAAGACAGGGTAGGTAAGTCCTTCATAATTCCTGCTCTACAACCAATGTCTGTCAGAGAAATGGGGCCAAATGGCTGAAGATTGATGCTGTAATGTATGGAGAGAAAATGGGAACTGTCCAGGCAGCCACTGGTATGTCATTTCTTAGTTTTGGAAGCTGCAGGCCCTGCACTTCCTATATAATCAGATGTATTTATCCCTCTCAGGTCTCTGAGGTGGTTGAAGAATAGATAGCTAGAGTCTCATAGTTAAATTTTGAGTTGTTTAGGAATCAAGAGGGCATTCTGGATCTAAGAAGATGTTTTTAAAATTATGAGGCAAGTTAGAAGGAAAGCTGAGTTAGATATAGAACTTTAAACTCATGGAGATGGTTAGATAGTAGAATGTTAAAGTCAGGTGCCAAATACATATGGACTGGACATTGGGAATGTATGCTAAGCCGTATAACTCTTATAATTGTGGCCTATTTATTTCTGTTGTTTTGTATTGTATTTATAGTTATAAGAAAAAGAACCATTTTTTGGGCTGAAAAGGAGAGCTGTTGGGGGGAAAAATAAATACCTTAAACTAAAAAAAAAAAAAAGAAGGGAAGAGGATGGGGGGCTGAGGGGGAGGAGGGGGGAAGGGGGGGACGGGAGGGGGGAGTAGGGAGGGGATTGTGATTGAGATGTAACTTGAAGAAATAAAAAATAAATTATTAAAAAAAAGATGTAACTTGAAGAAATAAATAAATGTTGAAAAATATATATATCAAAAAAATTAAAAAAAAAAAAAGAAATGTGTTCTCTCTCTCCCTGTTTCTCTTCTTCTTCCCCTTCCTCTCTCCCCTTCCCACTTTCCCTCCTCCCTCTCCCCCTTCTTTCTCCCCTTATTTCTCTCCCTTCCCTCATCACCCGTCTGTTCTTTGGGGACAAATATCTTGCACTTCTTGTATCCTGTGGGTGCCATGCAGGATTATGAGCTTGAGAAGCTCATTGCTGTGTTGTCTGTTTGCCTGGGATGTTCTTGGATTTTTGTACCTCTCTTTATCCAGTTCCTGTAGAACTGTCATGGTCTCCAGCAGGGTGTATCTAACTCAGGGACTGTGCAGAGATCCATCAGGCTTTGAAAAGAAAAAAACTAAGCAAAAAACTAAAGGAAAAAAAAAAAAGCCTAAACAAAGTGTGAATGCACACACCCACGAAATAATCCTTTAAAACATTTGTATGTTTTATAACATAACAAAATTGACATCTAATTAGGAACTGCTTAACAATGACAGAATAGAATAGCATTTGTGCAAATTTAAACTACAAGCTTCTATATCTAGATAGCCTTCTAGGAACTAGATACTTCAAAAACACAGATTCCTAAGGTGTGGAAGAACCTTGATAAGTGTTGGTGTGAGTTAGAGACAGTGTGTGAAACTTCATAAGCTGGCTAGTTCATCCTGAAGCTACCTACTCATAGCTCCATTGTCCACTGAAGTCTACGCCTCAAATTTTCTTGAAAGGGAAACAAAGTCTCCTACAAGTGAAATGACTTGCCAAGGCTGTAGCAAATCAGTAGCAGGGCAAGGATCTGATCTTGTGTTCTTTAGTCCCAGGCTTGTTCTAGTCCTATTAATGTGGCTGACTTGCAAACAATGGGAACATTTCCCAGCATTTCCAGACTCTCCCCCGCCCCCTATTCTATCATTCTGGATACATCCCAGGGGTTTACTATCTGTGGAAAGATACCCCAGAATGATGTCATGAATATGGTTGTTAGTAGAATCCTGCAGAAATTGAGCAAGATCAAGCTGTAGTACAGACAACTTGAGGTCCAGATGGAATACACAGGGAGCAAATTAAGACTACAAAATTGTGTCAATTATAATTTTAAAAATGTTGAAAACAGCTGTGCTTTAGTAGATTCGAGAAACACAACCGAAGGGTGTCTAAGAGACCCTTCATCAGCATAGGTGAGTATGTGGTGGTCCTTACAATTAAAGTAGAAAATTCAAAAGAAGGAACAAGTTTAGGCATTTTTGCTTCAATATTTGTTATCCATTTATTATTATTATTATTATTATTATTATTAGTAGTAGTAGTAGTAGTAGTAATAGTAGTAGTAGTATTTATTTATTTATCTTATATGCATTGGTGTTTTGTCTGCATGCATGTCTGTGTGAGGGTGTCAGGTCCCCTGGAAGTGAAGAGACAGAGAGTTGTGAGCCACCACAGGGGTGCTGGGAATTGAACCCAGGACCTCTGGAAGAGTAGTCCAGTGCTCTTAATCACTGAGCCATCTCTCCAACCCCTTGTTATCCATTTCTGTGCAGTGAATGACCTCAAACTTCAGAGGCTTCAAGCACTTTATTTTTCCTTTTCATAATTTCTATGGGTCATGTACGATTCAGGCACTGCTCTGCTAATTCTTTCGTTCTTACACTTCCTTTAGCTGGGGTTACAGTGGCATCTGAAGATGTCTGAGCTCCCCCATGTGATCCTTAGAAGAACACAGCTCCCAGAAGACTGTGGACTGGGAACTTGGTTTCGTGCTCCTGGGACTCTATAGGTCAATTCTCTAACAGTAAGTATAACTGAGAAGAGCAAGAAGGGAGAAGCAAAATGGAATTCAGAGTTTGTCATTTAATATGAGAAATGGTATCCTCTCACTTCTGCTGCACCAAAAGAGAAGAGACTCAGTAGGTCCAGCCCATGCTCGGGGGAGGGCATTATCCCAGGGCATGAGTACCTGGGTGGGATTTTTGGAGGCCATTTCAGAGGCTGCTACACAATGACTTTGGCCCTGGAAGGAGTAGGTGGAGGCATCCAGCAGGAACTTGGACATCTGCATTGGAAGCTCCAGGGACATTCTGGGGTGGAGATACAGATTTGGGACTTAATAGTATGTTATAAGCAGGGAGTGAAATCATGGGAATAGATAAAGTCAGCTAGGGAAAGAAACCATTTTTTTTTTATATCCACTAACTACTACGATCCACTAATTACTGTGAGGAGAAAATTGAGATTGAAAGTAAAAACAGATGTAGAAAAAGATAATGTTGCTAAAGGAGACTGCTTGTCACTCCTATCTTAACTAGATTTTCAGATTGCCCAAGACAGCAGGTTAGGGTATGCATTTCCTGGTAAAAAGAGACTGTTGTTGGGATCCTGAGAAAAAGTTCATTCTCTATTAAAATTCCACAATGTAGGTGACTAATTGAAACCCAAGGGAAATAGAGTATAGTTTACCCTGTGTCAATTTGAATGCAGAGGTCAGAATGGATCTCAGTTCTGCTAGATTTCAGTGATGAAGACAGTAAATATTCATGTGGTGTAATTAATAACAGTCATTTAAGAAACTGTACCCATGAGTCCACAGTAGCTTGGTGCCCTTCATAAACACTAAGCCCAGGGTGTGTCCTAGAGAAGGATGGGAAAATGCCTCATCTGTCTCCTCTGGCCCAATTCTTTCCTCCCTTTCTGTGTTTGCTTCCTGCTCCTTTTTTGTGTCTGGAATGTTCTTCCAAGACGGTTCTGTGCGGCCAAACCCTACCCTCCTTTAAAGGCACCACTAAATCCCATCTCATCCATTAAATCTTCCTTACCAGGGCAGTCATCCTATCCCACCCATCCCTCTCCCATGTGGGCCCCTGTTTTGGTGACACCCAGTTTTAGGAGGATTCCTCAAGCCATTTTCTAGAGTGCTGGCCTTTGTCTTACAGGCCAGGTATTGGTAAATTTTTTTTTTTTTATTGGAAATCCTCACTCCAAATGCCTGTTTTCATATACTTACGAGCTGCAAAAAGTTATTTCACTTTTACATCATTGAGAAAGATCAACAGAATTCTTCACTGGCCATGAAAATGAAATGAAACCTAGCTGCCAATCAAGGTCCACAGATAAATTTGAGTTTTGCCTGTAATATGCTTGAAGAAAAGTACTCTCTTTTGCCTCTCAGCTCACTGTTTGGAGTTTTGCAGATATGGACTCCTTTCCCCTTTTGTGAGAGAAGGTGAGGCAACCTGGGAAGGAATTTTGGTGGTATCTGCAAGATCTATGCTGGTGTGGCACATGGAGCTGGTGTTTAATAAACAAGTGTTGAATGGTACCCAGGGAGGATGTGTTTCTAATTTGAGATGGATTCGGTGTTATATCCCGTCTAGCCAGCTGCCTCTTCTTTATTCTCCTCTGCTGTTGGGCTGGTATCTGTTATGTCTGGAGGAAAAAAAAATGACAGGCAATACCAGGGTGGGACCCAGAGCTCGTGGAAAACACAAGTGAAAGGAGGCTGGGAAATGAAGCTTTTGTTTTGGGTGGAGAGGAACTGTTTGCTTTAGGGGATTGAGGTAATGAAAGCTATTTCAATAACATAATTCAACAGTTGTACATGCTCTCTCCCAGAAGTATGGCTAAGATAACCTCACCCAGAGACCCCCATCTGCAAAATGAAAAGGTTAAATCTGAAGTGAGAACAGATTTTCCTCTCTGTTCAGCAGAAGACAAAACTATATGGACTCCATGGTTACAACTACATAGGATATATCACAGGGACAAAGGCTCATGGGAAATGGAGAAAAAGAAAATAGCTGCTAGAATGGTGGGGTTATAGGGAAATACTTAAAATGAAGTAGTGAAAATATTTCTTTGATAAAAGTTCTGAAAATGATGGAAATATGAATAGTCTCATCCCTGATATGGTGTTTACTGGATGGTGCTTGACTTTGGTCATATTGGTTAATAAATAATGAACTAAGTAATTATGCATTTATGTGTCTGTATATACAAGCAATGCCATCACAATAGATACTAAGATGATTCTGTACAGCAGAAATATACTTTTGAAAGAAAAATGCTGACTAAACAAATCCCTCTTGAGAACACATTAAAACCAACTTTCCATCCATTTACTGATCTCTTCACGAGCTTTCTACACAGGGCAACTGTTGTCTGTTTCTTGGTCAGGATCAGTAGATTTTATTGACAGTGTATACAACTATGTATACATTGGCCATCAGTCAGTTTATATTTACTTTCTTCACAGCCAAGATTCATTTCTCTCACCCTCAAGAAAGTAGTGGGACATCTGAGGGGCAACGAGGCTCCATGACACACCAAGACTCTGTCAGTGGCTGGAAATGTGTTGCTCCTTTCTTTAGGACAGAGAATACACGAATTTAAGCCAGTGTTTCCCTCTTCCCACTCAGGTATCAAGGCAGAGAGTGTAGTGAGTCTGTCCCCATGAGGTGCATTCCTTCCCGAAATGAGGATCAAGTTGATAACTTGCCTCGATCTCTATAATCTCATATATGGGCACAAAATGTTGAAAACAAGAAAAATCCCTCTCAATAAGATGCATACATTCTTAGGGTAGCTGTTTGTGCTGAGTGTGACAGTTGGTGATTGGGAGTTCCTGGTTCCTGCCCCAGAGCCTAATGTGGATTCCCGGACCAGCTAGTCTCTCTCTCTCTCTCTCTCTCTCTCTCTCTCTCTCTCTCTCTCTCTCACACACACACACACACACACACACACACACACACACACACACACACGCGCGCGCGCGCGTGTGTGTGTGTGTGTGTGTGTGCCCTGAACAGTGCGAGAACATGTGAAAATAGGGTTCTTCAGGAAACCCCACTCTTAAATAAGAGTTGGGCAAGAGGATTGTCGGAAACCCAAATCACAGACCCCGACTGACTCAAGACTTTTTGCAGCTTCTTGGATTTAGCCTAGGTGAGTGGATTGCCCTTAGCCTTGAAAGACCCACTCCTCCAGTGGGCTCCTGACACTGACAAGCCCCTTCCTTGGCTAACCTGCTGGCTGACTCAGTGGTGGTGGCCTTGCCACATGACACACCCTGCTGACCTCAGGGCCTATAGTTTCTCCCAGCCAGACAGTAGATACAGAAGGCTGGGCTGAGAAGCAAGGGCCACTGCCACAGGGCCCCTTTCCGGCCAGGGTCTCTTGGGCCTCAGTGGCCAAGGTGTCCAGCACGCATTCTCGGTGCAGGTGGCACAGCCATCCGCGCTTCTGATCGCAGAAATCTCGGGTCTAGACCTCTCAGCTGCGGAGCAGTCTAAACTGCTCCTCCACCTCTTCCCATTCCTCTCTTCCCCCACGGAATATCCCAGGCCCGGCAGGACTGGATCACCTCCGCCTCCTCCCAGGGCGCTGATCCTACGAGTGAGAGGCCCCGGTCCCGGGCGGAGGCTGGCAGAGGGGAGTGGAAAAGGAGGATAGATGGGGCCGGGGGTGGGGTGGTGATGGGGGGAAGCGGGGGGTGTCATTTTCTTTTTCTTTCTTATTTTTTTAAAAAAAGTATTTCTCTCGCGAGAAACCGCTGCGCGGACGATACTTGAAGAGGTGGGAAAGGAGGGGGCCGCAGAGTTGGGGCAGAGACTGTGGGTGCCACAGGCGGCCACGGCTGGGACAGCTGCGGAGCAGAGCAGCCACCGCCGCCTGGAGTCCAAGCCGCTAGTCCAGTGGGTCTCCCGGGGTCCCGCCAGGGTCGGGCGGTAGCCGGGGGCTGGAGGACTGTTTGCGGGGCACCGAGAGCAGGAGGCCGGGCAGGGTGAGGGGCTGTCTCCAGCATCTGCCACTGGCCCTCTCTGTCTGACAGCTGCAGGACCCGGGACTGCGGTGCCTGCTCCACGTCGGATGCAGGGGACTGGCGGGGGGTGGGTGCGGTCGGGTGTCTGGGAGGAGAGGACCCTGTTTGGGGAGTTGGGGCGTCAACCCTGACGGCGCGCAATCAGTGCCATTAAGACAGTTTAGGCAGCCGGCTCGCGGGACGCTAGGGCTCCCTGGGGACGCGGTACTTGGCGCCGTGAGGCCGCAGGGTCCACGGATGCCAGTAGTCGGGCTCTGGCTCTGCAGCCAGCTGCGATCCAGCGATCCTCGCTCATCCGAGTAACTGCGCCACGCGCAAACGGCGCGTCGGCTGGGCTCGGCTTAGGGGACTGCGAGCTTTAGCATCCCGGAGCCCTGAGTCTCTCCCTCCACCCCCTCCACCTTGGGGACTTGCCTGTGTTGCAGGGCAGGGAGTACCCAAAGTGGGAGCAGCACCGGGAGAAGAAAGCGGTAGGAGCCAGGCCAGGACCTCCCTGCGGCAGGACAGCGGGACGGCAGGACCCCAGAGGCGCAGGGCGCTGGAAAGCGCGGTGGCGGTGGAGCGAGTGGCGGCCGGCGGCACCATGCGGCGAGGAGGGCTGCTGGAGGTCGCGCTGGCGTTCGCCCTGCTCCTCGCCTCCTACACAAGCCATGGGGCGGACACCAATCTGGAGGCTGGGAACCTGAAGGAGACCAGAGCCAACCGGGCCAAGAGAAGAGGCGGCGGAGGACACGATGCGCTGAAAGGGTAAGGGAAGCGCTCAGCTGCTTCGGTGTACCTCCCCTCGCCCTTCTTGGGACTTTAAAATCCACAGCAATTGACACACGGTTCTGGTTGATAGAGGACGCTGGGTGAGACCTCCTGGGGACAGCCTGGAAGTACCCAGGTACTTGGTCATCAACTCTCCGTCTGGATAAATCACCTTGTTTCTGTCCCAGAGCAGAGGTCTTAGCTAGAGGGAATCCTGGCCCATTGTTGAGGCAGTTTTGGGGAGGCGAGAAGGACTCCTTGTGGAAGAAGGGGAGGAGCTGAAACCCAGAGAAAGGGAGAAGCCCACTGCTTTTATGCATACCAATTCCAGCAGTGTGCAGGGAGAAGGACTTTCATGTGTGAGCATCAGCTGTTTGGGAGGCAGTGAGGAAAGGAAGACTCCAGAGACCGAGATGAGAAGGGTGGTTAGGAGACAGCCCCTTCCTAAATCGTGCTCATGAAAACCAGCGCTGAAGTCTCCCTTTCAGATGTCTGTCCTGGAAATCTGCAGGGTAAAAGTTTTTGAGAACTAGTGTCTGGGCTGTGCGAGCTCTGCATGTCACTGCTGCAGTAATGTCGCTGTGGCTGTCCCTAAACGGGAGTTAATAATGTGATATCTCCTTGGAAAACCCTTGTTTGTATCACCAACTTCCCATGCTGTAGTGTTGCAGAAGGAATGATTTAAATCAGGCAGGTTGGCTCTCTAAGGCTTGGCAGTTTCCGGAGCTTAAGGAGAGCGGAAATAGTTCCTTTAAGAATTTTTAAACTCTTTAAAAGGACAGTTTCTGAGATTAAGTTCAAGTCTCTATTAGAAGCGGTAGGATGGAAATAAATGGCCACTCTTCTGTCCTTTGGAAGAGCCTGCTCATTGATCCCAGGCAATGCAAATGCTGAAGTTTCTTGTCATTCTCAGGGTGTTTTTTTCCCCTAGAGCTTGATTATGTGGCCCTGGATGACATGGTGAAAGTGTTTACTGGATGGTCTCTTTTCTTTCTTTCTTTCTTTCCTTCTTTCTTTCTTTCTTTCTTTCTTTCTTTCTTTCTTTCTCTCTCTCTTTCTTCTGGGTTGTTTTGTGTGTATGTAGTGAATCTCGTGTTTTTATGGCTTCAGTACACGATGCAAAAGTAGGGTGTATGGGAGAGTTTTTGAGTCCTTTTCTGGATGAGAGACCAGATAACCACCAGCCCTCCTAAGCACGTAGGCTGTGATAAAATGCTTGTGATTGTTTGAGCCCAGAAAGTAACTGAAATCATCTCTGTCTTGACCTTTACGGAAAACAGAGCCAGACTTACAACCACACTGTCAATAAAATCTACTGATCCTGACCAAGGAACAGACAACACTTGCCCTGTGTAGGAAGCTCATGAAGAATTCAGCAAATGGATGGAAAAGTTGATTTTAATGTGTTCTCAAGAGGGATTTGGTCAGCATTTTTCTTTCAAAAGTGTATTTCTGCTGTACAAAATCATCTTAGTATCTGTTGTGATGGCATTGCTTGTATATACACAAACATAAATGCACATATCCCTATCTATCTATCTATCTATCTATCTATCTATCTATCTATCTATCCATCCATCCATCCATCCATCCATCCATCCATCCATCCATCCGTCCATGCATCTATCTGGGTGACAAGTCTTAAGGCCAGAGTTGTGCCAGATCCTAGTGTGTTTCTGTCCCCAGCCTGTGTGTCTCTTTGGGAGATGACAACCTGACAAGCAGAGAGTCTCCCCTCCCTGCTAACAGAGCTCCGCACTTTCACCTCACCAGTGCCAAGTTACAGTGGGTTTTCCGTGTGCTTAGGATGGCAGGGTTATTTTTCTGTACTCCTCACAGTGTCTGATCTCTGACAGACCCTACCTGGTTGCAGTTTTTATAAATCTTTTGAAATACATAGTATTAGTAGAACAGCCATTATGAGTATTCCTAGCTCTTATGTTATCTATAAGGTTTTCTGTGTCTATTTCTGTGTATGGATGTAGTTAAAATGATTTTAAAGGATATAAAATTAAAAATATTTCCCTTCTACTTTTCAGATACCTCACTTACATACTTTCTATAAAAATTACAGACATATACATATCCACATATGCATTACATATATGTAAGTAATATATATGTGTATGTATATATATGAACATATATGCATGCACACATGTTTTACTACATGGATGCGCTATATATAATGTGAGCCTTCACTTTCTATATATCTTCAGTGTGTCCATCTGTTAACTTGTGTTCTCTTGATTTGTAGATTCCCATGAAATGGTGGAGCAGGTCCCAAATGAAGGGGTTCTTGAGATCATAATAAAAATTTTGCTAATAAAAAGATCTTCCTGTATGCTCACATGTGTATGCATAAACTTACATGTGGCACAAATCAATGCAAGTAGAAATACTGAGTCAGAGTTTTCTCATAGATTTTAAACACACTCAATCTGATGCTGACTTTGAAATGTCTCTTTATGCACTGCCATTACGGTCTCACATGACGAGTCTTACAACCATGCCTTGCTGTTGTTAATCATCAGAACGGCAAGCTATGCATGGTGTTTGCCCAGTTATAATTTAACACTTCCATTTTTCTTCACTAAAGTGTTGTCTAGTTCAAAGCTAACCTCCGATTACGCGGGCATCTGCTCATTATTTTGATGGACATGTTGGGTTTCTGAAGTGGAGGTGGCTGGTAGTACCTGAGGCTCACATGAGGTAGAAGTAATGATTTTTGATGCCCCACTAATATTCATGTACTAATGTCTGGCATGCAGTGTCTGATCACCTACAACCACCACCTTCTGCTTTCCTTGGATATGACAGGTGCTGGCCTTAACTCCTGTGTTCTTTTTCGGTCAGGATCCTCGCTCTGCAAACTAGAAGGCCTGTCTTCCTTCACTACATATGCCGTCCTAGTCTGTCTTCTCTCCTGCCTCCCATGGCAGGTGTTTTCTTCCTTTTTTTTCTTCTCACTGAGCAGTAGAAGTTATTCCCCTGTATACATTTAAGCATCCTCTATCCCACACCCCCCAGCTTTTGGTGTGGTTTCTTGGAGTAAATTGCCAACTTCTGCTTTTACAGGCAATCGTCCCTTTTTTTTCTTTCTAATTTAAAAAGATGGAATCAATGAAGTCCCGATACACTCAACAAAATGCTATGTCTTCCTTAAATTTCCAGTGAAAATTTGCATGTATATTTATTTTTACATTCTACTTATTTACTGTATGTGTGTGTGTGTGTGTGTGTGTGTGTGTGTGTCCAGAGGACAATTTTCAGGCATCGAGTCTCTCACGCTCTCGTTAGGTTTGGGTATTGAATTCAGGTTGTCATGCTTGATGGTAGGCACATTTACCTGCTGAGCCATCTCACCGTCCCAGAGTTTTCATGCTTAAGTATAATTTTCAAATAGTACATGCATTCAGTAGTTTTCTTCTGCCTGGCTATTGCTTAACAAGTGTGAAATGATTTGATGTTAAATGATATGATGAGACAGTCCTAACTGTCTGCATTTCAGTTCATGAGAATTTTTCTCAGTTAAATTTTAACACTGTGACTAGGCAAAAAGTGGAAGATAGCTCAGCAACACACACACACACCACAACCACCACCATCCAACTGCAACAAACCAACTCTAGTTGGAGAGCATTAGTTATGTGTCCTTTCTTTATAATTGCCTTATTGCTTTAGTGCCCAAATAAGGAAATATTACAGTTTCATGTCAAAGGGAAACATTCCTTAGACTGCAACTTTTTTTCCCAAGCTTCCAGTAATAGGGAATGAGACTTGTGTCCTTGTTGCTGGTTCACAGATTGTCAGGCTGACAGGTTGACAGGCTGACAGGCTGACAGGCTGACAGGTTGACAGGCTGACAGGTTGACAGGCTGACAGGTTGATGGTTGACAGGCTGACAAGTTGACAGACTGACAGGCTGACAAGTTGATGGTTGACAGGCACAGAAGTCTCGTTGTGTTTTACCAAGTTTGTTACCCTTCTCATGATTCTTTTTGGTTTTTGTTTATTTGTTTACGTTGTCCAGAGTTCTTATTACCATAAAACACATATGGAACAGTTCATAGCCAGAGCAGATTATGTGATGGCCAACTCCAGGGATTAATTACAGAAGTGTGTTTTTAACAAAATTTGATGGGGAGAATAGAGGCTTTGCAAAGCCCCATTTGACCCATAAAGACAACCTTAAGACTCATCTGAAGTCACACAGTCTCCTAATTACATATAGGCAAAGTCCAGGACAATGACATCTTATGTCTTTACATTATTGAGAAGAGGAAGCTTATATATTGGGGCATGACTTAAAAAAAAACAAATTTTCTTAAGCAAAAGGATTATGTAATTCCACATTTTAAATAAAAAGGGGTGAAATATTTCTTTTTTTTTTTTTTGGTTTTTCGAGACAGGGTTTCTCTGAATATCTCTGGCTGTCCTGGACTCGCTTTGTAGACCAGGCTGGCCTCGAACTCACAAAGATCCGCCTGCCTCTACCTCCCAAGTGCTGGGATTAAAGGCGTGCGCCACCACCGCCCGGCTAAAAAAGGGGTGAAATATTTATTTGACTTTTTCACCTGTGCCTTTAGGGCATAGAGATAATTTAAAGAAATTGATGATGTAAATGAATAAAAATACACACCAACAGCAGTATTGTGATTTGAGAGTGGAAGGGAATGGAGGTACAGACATACCTTCAAGTTTAATTGGAATTTTAAAAGATTCCTTTTTTTAATAATTTATTTTTTATTTCTTCAAGTTACATCTCAATCACAATCCCCTCCAGTCCCACCCTTCCACCCTCCTCCCCCTCAACCCCCCATCCTCTTCCCTTCTTTTTTTTTTTTTTAGCTTAAGATATTTCTTTTTCCCCCCAACAGCTCTTCCTTTCACTCCAAAAAATGGTTCTTTTTCTTATAACTATAAATACAATACAAAACAACAGAAATAAATAGGCCACAATTATAAGAGTTATATGGCTTAGCATAAATTCCCAATGTCCAGTCCATATGTATTTGGCACCTGACTTTAACATTCTATTATCTAACCATCTCCATGAGTTTAAAGGTCTATATCTAACTCAGCTTTCATACTAACTTGCCTCATAATTTTAAAAATATCTTCTTAGATCCAGAACACCCTCTTGATTCCTAAACAACTCAAAATTTAACTATGAGACTCTAGCTATCTATTCTTCAACCACCTCAGAGACCTGAGAGGGATAAATATATCTGATTATATAGGAAGTGCAGGGCCTGCAGCTTCCAAAATTAAGAAATGACATACCAGTGGCTGCCTGGACATTTCCCATTTTCTCTCCATACATTACAGCATCAATCTTCAGCCATTTGGCCCCGTTTCTCTGACAGACATTGATTGTAGAGCAGGAATTATGAAGGACTTACCTACCCTGTCTTGGCAGAGCTAGGCTGTCGACTTATCTGCTTCCAAGTTTTGTCCTTTTTGGACAGAAGTCTGTCTACAGTTGAAGCAAGGGGTTTTTCTTGCCAAGAGAAAGGCTTACCACCAATTCAATCATCTCCCACTGGAGATTCTTCGATGCTCATCTTCTACTTGGAGTAGAATAGGGGGTGCTGTCAGGAGCTGACATGTCTCGATATCAAAAAACCTTAAGTTAAGAAAACATCTTTGAATGCCATATTCTGCAGATCTCTTGAGGTTTTTGAAGATGCCCTATCTATCTCTTACAGTTAGATAAGCAAATATTGCTTGTCTCTTAGCAACTTGATTTCTGAGTAGCTTAGAAAATAACTGTGATAGACTGTCATAGTAACTAACAAAATGACACATTTTCATGACTATTAGTTTCCGTTTCTTAATTATCCTAAACAGTTTATGTTGGTTGGTAGCAAGAGGTCAAAACTTGACATTTCATTTTTAAGTATTGCTACGAACAATACCTTTAAGAAGCGTTACCCTTAATTTTGTATCAATATACAAAGATCAATACCAATGTGGCCAAATATAATCTTAATTTTGTATCAATATACAAAGATCAATACCAGTGTAGCCCAATACAATCTTAATTTTACATCAATATACAAGGGTCAATA